>OU898281.1:60009142-60229561 GCA_918026665.1 Diabrotica balteata
AAGAAGTATTTTTAGATTGTCACCGGAATTGTTTTCCCGGTGATATTTGACAGCACAGTCAATTGCCGTTCGTAGGCGTTGTATATTACTTTTTAATACAGATCTTAATAGTAAAGGAATGGCTTTTCCCGCAGAACTATGTTTTTTTGAAGACT
Organism: Diabrotica balteata; assembly: GCA_918026665.1. NCBI lineage: Eukaryota > Metazoa > Arthropoda > Insecta > Coleoptera > Chrysomelidae > Diabrotica > Diabrotica balteata. The sequence continues at coordinate 60,009,298 of OU898281.1, forward strand.
GTTCTCTTAATCTATTGACAAAATTGCGTAACAAATGATTTTTACACTCGATTTTCTCAATAAAAAAGTTATTGCCGTACGGCTTGGCTTCACATATTTTTTTGTATGTACTGCTGTCGCCATCAGCAGTAAACAAGACGGCCCCATGCAACTAAAATTGTCAACAAACAACGGATTACAAAAGTTTAGATTTATGAGATTTATGAGAAGCATTTATGAAACTTAGATGTAAACTGAGTACTTATTTCAAAAATTTACAACTAAGGATTTAATTTGTTTTATGTAAATATACTGTATTATTATAAGGATGTGAAACATGGATCATGAAGGATAGTATGATGGACAATTTAGGTTGTGACTCAGATATATGATAAAGTATGGCAAAGATGCCATAACTGTAAATTAAGACTATATTTACCACAACGATACTCTCAAATTATTGAATCCTGCATCTTGGAAAGATATTTCAGAATTAAACAGGAATATACATAAACGGAACTGAAAGAAATTACAGCAGGGCTGCCACAAAGAAGTGTCTTTTGTATACCTTTTGTATACGTATTATATTATTGTCCTAGAAAATAATACAATTGAAACATTTACCGATGACACTTCTATCATAGCAATATGCAAAACCAGCCAGGAAGCGACAGAGAAATTACACAGATCTTTATCAAATATATACCTACTCCAGGGAAATAAGCAAAAAATAGACCATGTTCGTGACACTCAATAATCCAGGTCACTGACAACTTTTTTAGTTATTGTAGACCTATAGGAAGAAAACCTACTTGTTTCCTGCCTTGAATTTGGAGCCATTTTTTAATTATTAACAATTTAAGGCAAAAAACGCAATCTTTACTATGGTTATTAATGATAATAGTGTTAAAAAAATAGATTTTTGGAAGAAAATTATTTTTTCACTATTCACATTTAATTGTTTAAACAAACTAGATTATGAATTAATTAATTAATAAATAATATTGAAACAAATTACAAATTAAAAAAGAATGATCAAAATCCATTGAGTAGAACCGGAGATATAGAAAATTTTATTAGTTTTAAATTGTTTGTTCGGTATAGATTTGTACTCCATGGATTTGTAGGTTATTCCTAATCACCATTTAAACTACATTTTTAAAATTCGTAGAAGGTCCTGTAAAGGTACAACATTTGTGCAAATTTTTTATCAAAAAATACAAATCCCATTCTTTATCATGGCGTCAAAGAGGTTCCTTAATTATTATAATCAAATTAGCTGTGAATAAACAAAAAAACATGGCTAACTTTGACCCAAATTAACCTAGGTCAAATTTTTTTATTTGAAAATTCGGGGAAAATACTAGCTTTTCGAATGTAAAAAAAGATTTCTTCTAAGGGCAATGTTTTTAAAGTTCTAAATGTTTATAAACTAGATAATTTCAAAAATTTGGCATCAGGATTTTTGATTATGATAAATCATTTTTTTATCATTTTTTAATACATATTGATAGTATCTTTTGCTTTCATTTGTCGCCCACAGCATTACCCTATCTTTAATATTTTCTGTCTTATTTTATTGTAAAAAAAGACCTCTGGGATAAACAAATACAAAAACTTTTAAACTGATTAATATATCGGTTCCAAATTTTGAGGGTTTGTTAAGTATCCCAATACCCAACCTTCGCTGGAACTCTAAAGTAAAGTTGTTGTATTCAAAGTTTTTAACGAATATCAATTGTCACTTATTTTGCAGTTTGTAAAGCAACAAATTGACTTTTCAACTTACAAAAATCAGCATTTTGAAGCTTTGTCAATATTCTAAAAGATAAAATTTTGTAATTTTATGTCAAGTATTTAGCTTTCTAATGAGTGGAAAAAATCGCGTTTCTTGCATTACATTAAATCATTAAAAAACGGCTCCGAACTTTAGACAGGAAACAGGTAGGTTTTGTTCTTATATGTCTACAATAACTAAAATAGTTGTCAGCTACCTGGATTATTGATTGTCACGAGAAAATCCTTATTACTCTGGACTAATATGACTGGACAAGCAAGTGACGAAATATATTATGTAAACTTTACTAACAAAAACGTTCAAAATAAATAGTCCAATAAATATAATTAATCAAATTCCATATTCAAATACTGCAAACTATTTGGGTATTACTCTGAGCTCATGTAAAGAAGAAAAGAAAATAATAATTCTGATTGAAATACAAAAAAATGTACTGACCGATTGACCAAAATTCTACTCTGTTTCTACATAATAAATTATAATTATATAAGTAAATATTGAAACAATAGTATTATTATAAAAACAGTATAAGCATTTAGAAGGAAAATGTCACAACTCAACAGAAAATATTTCTATTCATATAAAAATTTAATCAAATTATAGGTACTTACTGCTTATTTATATAAAATTTCCTCAATCGTCGTCGACTTTTTCGTCCGGAGCATAAACGTCTTCGCGAACTACCCATTTTAAAAACAACAAAACACACTGGTTTGTCAAAACTAGTCAAAAGTCGAAATAAGCCCTAATAATGTTATTCAACATTATTTATGACCCTCCAACTTTCTTACCTACTCGTCGGCGAGAGTCTACAAACTATCAACAAGGACAGCTTGTACTGACCGAGAGAGAGAGTACATTTAGCACAATTTAACATTTTTTAAATAGTTTATATGAAATAGCTGCTTTGTCTTACACTTTATGTTAAAAATAAAAACAGATTCGGAAAGTGGGTAAAATTCTGTAGTGCCCTATTTCAAAAAAAAAATTTTTACGTTTATTTTAACCAAAAATATTTAAAAAAAAAATATTGTTTAAACAATTTATTAATTTACAATCAAATAGTGCACTAGAACTTTTTAAGACCTTTCATATAAAAAAAGAATCATCTCAATATCTGCCATAGTTTTTGCGTTATTTGATATAAACTTTTACATTGGAATTTAGTTATGCCCAGAATCGCGAGGAATGGCCTTAACGTCCTCATTCAAAGATGTATGGATGTAAACCAACCATTTTATGTTTGTTTTATTAATTAGAATAAGACATTCGATAAGGTCCGACGAAACCGCCTTATGCAGATTACCGTAAGACAGAGTAAGACAGTAAGTAGAGATAAAAAGAGGCGTAAGGCAAGGTTGCGTACTTTCGTCCTTATTATTCAATCTATATTCGGAAAAAATAATTAAAAAATCACTTGAAAATGTAACAATTGGAAAAAAGTCAACGGCAGACCCATCAACAATATCACAATATCAGATATGCCGATAATACTATACTAATTGCAGAGAATATACAAGATCTACCGACAGTCATAAATAATTTAGTGAATGCTAGTGAGAAAAGCGAACTAACGCTTAATGCTAATAAAACAAAATTTATAACAATTTCCAAAACACAACAAGACATTATAAGCATAAGAGGGGTTCCAATAGAAAAAGTAAAAAAATACAGATATCGTGGTACAATTATTAATGAAAATAACGAGTAATACAAAAGAAATAAAAATGAGAATTGGACAAGCTAGAACACCATTTAATAAAATGATAAAAATATTATATAGTAGAGACCTTAGTTTGTAAGAATATTACGTTCATATGTGTTTTCGGTGCTGTTGTATGGAGTGGAGGCCTGGACCTTAAAGAAAGAGGTGAGCGATCGACTTAAAGCATTTGAGATGTAAAGCTTACCGAATAGTATTAAAAATAAATTCGGTAGACTGAATAACAATTGTTGAGGTCCTCAGAAAAATGACAAAGGAAATGGAAATCATTAATACCATTAAGATAAAAATGTTACAATATGTCGGTCACGTTATAAGAGGGGATAAATATGTGTTGCTACAAACCATAATACAGGGAAATATACAGAGAAAACGAAGTATTGGAAAAATACGCATTTTGTGGCTCAACAATCTGAGAAAGTGGTATAATTGCAGTTCCATCGACTTGTTCAGAGCGGCAATCTCAAAAGTGAAAATAGCTGTGATGATTACCAACCTCCTTAGAGGAGACGGTACCCAAAGAAGAAGAAGAAGAAGTATGTTTAAATTTTGGATAATATTATTATGCAAATAGAGACTAGTTTTTCGAATTTTAAAGATTAGCAAATCTTTGACCTTTTTGACGATTCAAAATTACGCAAAAGAATTTTGAATACATCTATTAGTCAAATTAATTAAAAATTATCAATCTTTCTGAAAATAAATTAAAAAAAATGCGGAAATGCATAAACAGTTTTATATGCTGATTCAAATATTTACAGAAGGTGAGATTACTTACAATATTGTATAATTTTATATACTGGAATTCATTACAGCTAACTGTTTTCGAAATTAATAAATAATTGTCATTAATTCACTCATTACCACCAACTTCTGCCTCAATTGAACAAGATTTTTTTTTGTCTCAAAAGAATCAAAAAGTATTGTCAAAACACCATGAAATAAGAGTGAATGTTAATCTTATCTTGAATGTCAATAAAAAAACTTTTAAATTCTCTTCAAAATTCTAATAAATTTTATAATAACGTTTTAACACATATTTCTCTTTTCAAAACAGCGTAAACTAGAATTAATTTTTAAACATGTTTAGATTCTAAATTTATAGCAACAAAACAAAAAAAAAATAAATATAAAAAGAAATAAAAACAAAATATCTCCTATGATGATTAAATCCTTTTTATTAGACGGTGTACCTATCTGAGGAGGCAAAAAAAACCTGCCACCCTGACTGTAAAGCCACGAGCCGCTAGTGCATGTTTATATTTAAAAAGTAAATTTATGTACACAACCTTTAATTTGGCAAAACCAAGCCATAATTAACACATCACTTGTTGAAGTCTAATGTTGCCGACTACCGTTACCTAAATATTAATTTCAGATTCCTTCCAAATTAAGTTTATTTTATGGCTCGATATACCAGACTAAAAAATATTAAATATGCACTTTGTATTAATGAAACATCAACAGAAACAACACACACAGCGTAAGTACATTATCCAAATATGCAGCAACATTGTATTCTTACAATATAATAAACTCGGCAATTTCTCGTACCCCATGCATCCCGTATTATAATCTGCTTTAATCAACTTTAATTATTCATTTGCCCATTCTTTCCTCCAAGAGCGTTTAATAATGGAAATTTCACTATTGCGACAGCGAACTCTTCATTGTCTTCTTTGTTGTCAGCCTTTAAATGCTTAATATAGCGGTTATTGTTTTTCGGTCGTGCTGTATTTGTGTCTAATATTTACTATTTAATTAAAAAATTAGTAGGGTTTATGTTGTCAGATTTAGATTTTAGTCGAATGTGCAAACAATAACACCGCTACAGATTAAAATTTTGTTTTAAGAATAATAAGATAAATGTAAAAACTAAAAATTACTAAAATAACTTTACTCTGTTACCATAAATATTGACTCATATCTAGACTGTAAACATATTATTTCTAATTCTATTTTATTCTAAGTGTTTTCTAGAAGTTCTCTGCTCCGCTATAAACCTGTCTGGCGTGTCCTTCCACTATGGAAAGGAAGATTGAGGGAACAGGAATAACACAGTAGAGACAAAAGAAGACGAGACGAAATGTAAGTTGGAAACACGGCCGAAATTTGAAGGAAGTGGAGGTTCTGTTCATGTCAAACTCCCAACTTTCGACGGAAAATCCTCAGGGAACAACTACATGAAATAGTTCGAATCAGCTGCAACAGCGAATGGATGGTTTGAAAAAGAAAAGGCTGTAAACCTGACTATTGCTCTTCGAGGATATGCCTTAGATGTTCTTCAGACCATAGCCGTAGACGAGACGGATGATTTCCAACAACTTAAGAAGAGGTTAAATATGCGATATGGCCCTGAATACCTGGAGCATGTTTATCAGTCGCAGCTTAAAAATCGAAGACAAAAGAAAGATGGGGCTCTTTAAGAATATGAGGTAGATATTGCCAGATTAGTACGATATCCTTATACAACAACACCCAAAGATATGATAGAAAAGTTGACCGTTCAAACGTTAATTGATGGTCTTCGTGATCATGAAATGCAGAGAACAGTGCGATTAGCTCGACACAAGACGCTGGTTGATGTCTTATCCACTGCCCTCGAATACGAGTCAGCTACGCAGGCCTCTGTCGGGTACAGTAAAGTTAGGAACTGTAAAAGAGGAAGGATATGAAGATAAACTTGACCAGCTCGTTAATATGATAAAAATCATAACTTCCTAGAAAACGAAGACTATAATATGCTGGAATTGTGGCGAAATAGGACACGTACGAAGTTCCTGTAAGCACCCTAGGTACGATGCAAATCAAGAAACTCACCATCAGGAACACTAGAACGGGTATGCCTTAGGGGGGCAGCTTCGACCCAGAACTTTTCCAAAGACCCTCTCATACTAATAGCTTCTTTGAAATGTCGTGAAGATAGTGTATATGTAGATGGAGAAATAAATGGTAAAAAGCATACGTTGTTGGTGGGTACTGGAGCGATCAGAACAATTAAACGCCCGACAGTTATAAACAGCCGTAAGAAACTGTTACCAACGGGGTTGGACTGCTACGAGTGAAATGCCAACATTCATGGAGAAATCCAGATACAATTAGGAATTGGAGCACAAAATTTCGTCCATACTGTTATAGTTGCTGACATCGAATAATATTAGGAATGGACGTAATGAATACGCATGGATTCCAATTCGATTTTAAGAATAAGGTAATCAAAGTTGGTAACAAGGAGGTATTTCTTCATCCACATGATGGCAAAACTATGCAAGCAGCCGTTAAATAAGATATAGTCGTGCCTGCGAGAAGTGAAATGATCATATTAGCGCGGCTACAGGGAATTGAGGACGAAGGGACACCTGTTATGATAGAGACTTGGAACCATGACGACGAGGTTGGCCGAGGAATCATAATTGGAAAGGAATTAATGACTTCAGCTAAAGAAATACCTGTGAGACTTATCAATGTCAATGACTATCTAGTAATCATCAAGAAAGAGACAAAAGTAGGAACTTGTGTACCTGTAATATCCATAATCCGTCAGACGACAATATCTGACAATTCCAACGACAAATTCGACCAAATGGTTGCAGTTTCGGGACAGTCTCCAAATAAGATGGAGAAAAGGAAATTAAGGGAATTTCTTCGGTAGTATCGTGATATTTTCGTACCGAAAGGAGGACAGACGAGAAGAACAACCGTTGTTAAGCATAAAATTGATACTGGTAATCCTAAGCCAATTCGTCAAACAGCCCGACGATTACCACAGACGAAAAGAGAGGAAGCTGAAACGATCGTTCAGGAAATGCAGAAATACGGGGAGATAGAACCTTCTACGAGCCCATGGGTCTCTCCGGTGGTCCTGCTTAAGAAGAAAGACGGAACGACGAGGTTATGTGTGGACTACCGTTTGCTGAACAACGTTACCAAGAAAAATAGTTATCCTCTGCCTCAGATCGATGACACATTCAAGCAACACATCCAAGAATCAGCAGTGCTAAGAACGATAATGGTCAATGACGACTGGACGCCTACTAATAAAAGGAAGAACAAAAGAGGGATCCAGTTATACAGAAAATCCAAAAATGGAAAGAGGAAAACCGTCGACCACCTTGGCAAGAAATATCAAACCTATGCTCAGTAGTTAAGACGTATTAGGCCCAGTGAGACTCATTTATCATGAAATAGGGCGTACTAAAACGAGTCTTGGAAAATGATGACGGTTCAGAGAAGAGAAGATAGTTGGATATCCCAAAGAGCAGAATAGCCGAAGTAGTTCACCAGTTACACGACAGTCCATCAGGAGGGCATTTTGGTGTAAAGAAGACCTTCAGCGAATTCGGGAACGGTTTTATTGGATGAACAGATCCGATGACGTAAAAGACTGGTTTAAGAAATGTACTATTTGTGCTACGAGTAACGGGCCTTACCGAAAAAGAGAGCTTCTATGAGACAATATAATGTTGAAAGCCCGTTTGAAAGAATAGTTTTAGACATTGCTGGGCCATTCCCAGAAAGTGAAAATAAAGGCAAGTACATGTTGGTAGTAATGGATTACTTCAATAAGTGGGTTGAGATTTACGCACTTCCAGACCAGAAGGCCGCCACCATTGCAGATAAGTTAATCAAAGAATATATCAGCCGATTTGGAGTGCCTTTAGAGATCCATAGTGACCAAGGCAGGAACTTCAAAAGGGATCTATTCCAAGGAATATGTGATAGACTAGACATGAAGAAAACAAGAACTACAGCATATCATCCGTAATCGGATGAAATAGTAGAACGGATGAATAGGACAGTTGGCAAGTATTTAACAAAGATAGTGTCTAATCATCCGCGAGACTGGGACCAATATCTTCCGTTCTTCACAATGGCTCACAGATCTGCTGTTAACGAATCGACAGGCCAGACACCAGCCAGAGTCCTATTCGGACGCCAGATGCGACTACCTAGTGATCTAGAGTTTGGGTGATGACCTGAAGAAGATGTAGCAGGTGAAGATTATGTGATCGAATTATGAAGAAGAATGGACGATGTACACGAGTTGGTCCGTTTCTATCTTCAGATCGCTAGTGACCGAATGAAAAAACGGTACGATACGCAAGCCGAAAAAGGGTGTTTTAAGAAGAATGACAAAGTGTGGCTCTATAATCCCAAAAAGCGAAAAGTTTTTTCTCCCAAGTTGCAGCAGTTTTGGGAAGGTCCATACCTTTGAAAAGGAAAGCCGATGATAGTACACCATAACTGGCTGGCGTCTTTCGAAGGTGACCACGGCGTAGATGTAGAAGTGGAAGTAAACCAAGTCCAAGATGTGTCTGATCTCACGTTTGACGAATTGATGGTTGCCTATGTAGATACCGGTAAAGCAGGACATGGTGTTACCACTGAAGAAAGGCACGATCTACTCGCGCTTCCCGAAACTACTCATTGGCCCTTATCATCCCGGCCAGTATCGAAGACACACCAGGGTTGGCATCCGTCTTGCGAAGGAAGTTTTGTCGAGTTGCAGAACTTCAATACCAAGTGCCAGCTCCCGGAAAAGCCTTGAAACTCCAAGATGCATTACGGTACCTTTTCTACCTGGTAACAAAAGACACTGTCCGTGACCAACCTACCTACCGAGATGTATGGAAAACCTTATTTCAATTCAAAGCGCACGTACTAGAGTCCGACGTGCAAAAGTTAGCCATGCCAAAGTTGGAGTGCCGCCAATTAGATTGGAGGGTTATCCGAAATATGGTGTAGGAGCTCTTTAAAGACACCGAAGTCAGGTGTCTGTCAGTCTGTTGCAATCCGCATAGTTACTGGTGTGGTGAGAAAACTGTTTCTTGTCATTTTTATACAACTGGAAGTTGTAAAGGAGGGTCCAGTTGCCGATACCAGCATAACGTTCCAGTTCCAGTCCCGACAAGGTTCCAGGAGGAACCATCTTATAAGAGGGGGGCTATGTTACAATAAATATGTCTCATAAATATTCTGTCTAATTCTTATATGTTCTAGATTTTACCTGATGGCAAAAATTCCAGGTAATACCTACCTGAAACGATGGGTCCCCTCGGATATAAAAAAACCTGCTTTTGATGGAATTCCTTCGATGAAAGGTCATCGAAGGTATAATAAATTGATATAAATTATTGTGTTTTAGTGAATTAGAATAAGGGAAATAAAGTAAATAAATTAGACTTATAAAAAAAAAATCAGTATACATGTTTTGAGCCACTTAAATATATGGGTAAAAATGTAAAAATGTGGAATTGAATTTTCATATAGAGGTGGAGGTTCTGCATTTTCCTTGACTTTCATGGACCTTCTAGAAACCGATTTGGAATCACTATCGTAATATCAGAAAGGCATTTAAAAAATCGCATAATTTCACACAAAAGCGACTGCCGACTACATCACGACCGTTGCTAATTAGCGCTTCATGTAGTAAATGAAGAACATCAGATGGACTTTGAGTCAGTAGAGGTTATAGACAGGGAAACCAATTACAAGAAACGTTTTTTCCTGGAAATGGCTTGTATAGCACAAACAGAGAACAACATAAATAAAAAAAAAAACAGACATCCACCACCTTAGTGAAATCTACTTCTTTCTTCTAACAGTAGTTAAACAGCATATGAAATTCAAAAATTCAATAGATTCCATTTTACAATAAGATTATTATAATACATCTTTCCATTAGTCTATGAATGCTAGAGCCAGTGATAGATCATATTCTTTTGTTCTGCTCATTACTTCTCTTAATGTTTGAATATGATCCATTGTGCTTAAGCCATTTCTAAAGCCTGCTTGCTCTCGGGTTGTGCAGCGTCAAGTGTGTTCTGTATTCTGTTGTTAATGATTTTGGTGAATGTCTTCCTTGCTACCTTTCTTGTGAATAACGATTATGTTAGCTGAATTCCACTTTTTTGGAATATGTCTCGACTTTAGGCAGTCTGTGTATATTTTTGCTAGGATTTTCGAAGTTGTTTTACCAGCAATCTTTAGAAGTTCGGCTGTAACATTCGGTAATCATTACCGGATGCCTTGCCGTTCTTCATGCTCTTAAGAGATGCCCCTACCTCATCCACGAGAACATTTGGTACATCTTTATAGTGACAGTGCAGTGATCAGTGAATAGTGTAGTAGTGTCTGGGGGCTTGGGAGACTGAGACCTCAGAAGCTCTGAGGAAGGCATCAGAGAGGATGCCAAAAGCTCGGCAAAATAGATATCGACGCGGTTCAACCCGGAAGACTGGTGAGTTTGATATTAATTTTTGTAATAATATGAATCTTAGCTCTAAGTTTCATTGTACTAACCAAGGAAATCTTTCCGAATATATATATATATATATATATATATATATATATATATTATATATATATATATATATATATATATATATATATATATATAGAGTGTGTATAACGACGCTAAGAATACAATTCTTTGGAGGGTAACTTTCGGGAAAGCGTCAAAACAAGGATCAGCTAGAGATGGTATAAGCCAGCTTGGTGTAGAACTTTATTCTAAATGTGAAATTTGAAAGAAGTAACAAACTGGAAAATGTGGGGAACTTATCATGACATGCATAGATTACCTACCTGTGCTTTAGAGGGGACTTCATTTCCTTGCTTATTATGTTGCCTAGGGCTCTTTCTTTTCGTATCCATGTGGTGGTGTGTGAGGTGCAAAAGTGAAAATTATAACCTCGTTACATATGACACCTGGATGTTGACAGAAATATGTCATCAAAAAAGAAGATTAATTCTTCTTTTCTATTTGCAGTTTTTGTATGTTGTAAATTTTAGACTTTTTGTTGTGTTTGTATTGAAAAACTACCCTGGTGTTATATATATATTTTAATATATATATATAAATATATTTATATATATATTATATAATATTATATAATATATATAGTGACAGTGCAGTGATCAGTGAATAGTGTAGTAGTGTCTGGGTGCTCAGGAGACTGAGACCTCGGAAGCTCTGAGGAAGGCATCAGAGAGGATGCCAAAAGCTCGGCAAAATAGATATCGACCCGGAAGACTGGTGAGTTTGATATAATTTTGTAATAATATTAATCTTAGCTCTAAGTTTCATTGTACTAACTAAGGAAATCTTTCCGAATATATATATATATATATATATATATATATATATATATATATATATATATATTATATATATATATATATATATATATATATATACATATATATATATATATATACATATATATATATATATATATATATATATATATATATATATATATATATATATATATATATATATATAAATACTATAATAAACCGAACTATAGAAACTTCGTTTTAAATACCATGCAGTCACTAGCAATCCAATATTTTAGTACTCCCTTAACAAACGTTTTAAACCTGCTAACGGATTCCTTAGAGATTAATTTTTGTTCACTTTGGCGAACTTGATAACGAATCAAGGAATTACCTAATTAATTCGAATTATCAGTGCAGAAACTTTACGAGTTAGTTAAAATTACTTTCATTTTGACCAATATTGCGCGTTTCCTTGAATAAGAGGGTAATTAGTGGAAATTAAGAAAGGTTTGGATTACTTTTAAGGAGATTAACAAATTTTTGGTTTTAAAGTAAGATAGAATAAAATGTTTCAAGTATTTTGAGAAATTATTTTGGGGGAGCTGCTGCTTTTTAATCACGGAAACTCTATAACACAAATCTGTCAGCTATGTTTTAACTAACAGTTTTATTCATTCTTGTATATTTAATATATATTTTTAGCTTTAAAAGCTAACAAAATAAAACAAATGTTTAATGTTAAAATTATTTTTTACGAAAACAATTTGAAAATAAGTTATTCTATATTTTAACTTAATAATTCGGTCAGACATCATCTTACAGACGAGGATTACAAACAAACAGCATTAACTCTAAAAACAAAAGGAGTTATAAAGAATTTAAAGTTTACATAAAATTTATAAATTTTGTATAAATTATTTTAACACTATCTTCTGCTTTAAATAAAATATGTGTATTCTGATAATACAAAGCTTTGTTTTACATGATTTCAACAATATAACAATGAACAAAAACATAATTTTTTTTTTTAAATTATGACTTTGATTTTGCTTAATAACATATAAATTATTTATAGGGCTTGGTAAAACTCGTCATTGTTTTATAAAGAATTTTTATCACGAAAAACCCGTAATACAAAAAATATTGAAAAAGTAATCAAAAGTTCGACAAAAAAAACTTGTGTAATACAACATAGTAAGTATCTATTTTCAATATTATAATACTAATCTTGTTTACCTGAGTCGAAATCTATAATATCATCCTGGGGCAAAATTTATCTATCTGTCAAATCACTTAAAAGGCTAATCAAGACTTATTTAAATATTTTATGTTTATTATTCAGAATATGACCATATTTAGTTTTAAATCTTTTATTGAATTATAATATATTACCTAATTATAATATGGCTTTAGTTCCACATCTTTTAAATTCTAGAATTCAAATTATCTGCGTCTTTATTGTCAAGTTCTGAGAATTCACTTGTCTGAAAAACAACATGTTTTTGGGAAACTATTTATCAACCCAAAACAGTTCAAAGTCCTTAATAAAACGTACCCGTCTTCTGTGTAGAAAGTTTAAAATGTCGTTTTAAGCTTAATTTTTAATCCGAGGTCCTAAAAACAAAGATCCACTCTAGTCGACTTTACATACGTATTTTTTTCTTTTATACGTATATTTTTTTTCTTATAATAACACTTTTACATGCTCCAGAATCTACTTCAAAATTTAAAAGCTTACCTTCTATATCTAATGTGACTTAACATGGTTTCTCATGCTTTTATTTTACATTACCAATAAAACCTAACTCTAAGGAATTTTCCTCACACTCACTATGATCGTATTTCACTGTATTCACTCAATTTCTTTTCCTGCATGCACGACCGGTGTGACCTCTTTTGTGGCAATTGTAACACTCCCTGTTCTTCGCAGGACAACTTTCTGAGTTATGATTCCTTTTACACCGATAACATGATTTCACTGGCACTTGTTCAGATGATGATTGTCTTGGTAAATTTTTGCTGTTTGTTGCACACAACTTTGATAACACTGTATCTGACTCCAAAAATGTTGATTGGTCTTCTACCGCCTCCATACTTTGGGCTTCTTGATGAGCTCTTTTGAATGTTAAATTACTTTCAATCAGTAATTTTCTTCTTAATGTATGTGATTTCAATCCACAAACGAACTTATCTCGTAAGGCATCATTTAAGAAGTTACCAAATTGACATTGCTTGGAAAGGTTTTTCAACTTTTGTGCATAATCTCATAATGGTTCATTTGGCTCCTGTTTACTTAAATAAAAGTTATACCTCTCTGCATGATTAAAATGATTAATCGTTTTGGACTATAGTGCAGAACAAAAACATCTTTCAATTGCCGGTTCCGGTGAATTTATCCTCCACGCGCTTTCGGGAAAAATTTTTGTAAATCTATTTGTTTAAATAAAAAACGACTTTGAAAATTAAAAATTTCACACTTTTTGGGCGGCCATATTGAGAGTTGACTGCGACGTTTCCAAATCTATAAAATGTATAGTATCACAAGTATTCTCTATCCGCTCCGTGCGTGACCATGGTAGGGGTACATTGAAACGATGCCAGCGTGCGTAGCGGCGAAATATGACAAAATTGGAATATTGGACAAAATATTTTGAAGCATAAATTTTATCAAAAATGCGTGGAAATACATGTTGCGTATTTAATTGTGCTAATAATAGCAAAAACAGTGTGTGTAGTTTTTATAGGTTCCCAAAGATTACATATAAAATAGAGAAAAGAAAAAGATGAATTCGTGCTATTAATATGAAAAAGTAAATATGACATAATTTTATTTTTATGCAATTGAAATAGGAAAAATTTAAATAATTTACCTTGAATGATATTTAATAAGGCTTCAAGCTAACTGCAGATGACTAGTTGAGCAATAGCTATTATTTCATAACTTTTACTATTACTGTTTTTAATTCTATGCTCTTTTGCGTGAAAAACTTGATTTGCCAGTACTAGATTTTTCTCTTTCTTTTCCGTTTGGAGTTGAAAAGATATATTATGATGAATTTTAAGAAACCCAGTTTTTAATACTACATTTATTTTGTACATAAACTGAAGAAATATAGTTAAAAACTAATTTATTAATAATTGTCAATGTCGCATGTATTTAACAATGTCAAACATATGTCATATGTTTAACCTGAAAATTGGGACTCCAAAACTCTCAGTTGAAGGCGGTAGGTGTCGCGTCAGTCACGCACGGAGCGAATACTTTAAATTTTATGATATATTTTTTAAAGGTTATACTTCTTATATGCATACTATAGTCCGTCTAGAATGTATCCGGAATTTTATATTTTTCCTAATTTTTAATAGATTTCCTTTTTGTTACATTTTAAGACAAAAGTGATGCATCAAGTATGTTGTGCCGATAATAGGTTATGGACAAAATCGTATGACAACACCATCTGTCAAATATTGTTGTTTGTAAACAGACTTAAGATTTGTGAAATAATGTCGCAAGTACAAAAAACAAAAGTGGTGGAATATTTGTATAGAAAGGGTGTCCGAAAGGTTAAAAAATTAGTGCACTTGACTGAACTCGGAAAAAGTGCAGTAAATGAGACAATAAAAAGGATAAAAAATGGCAGAGATATGAGACATAGACCAGTTTCGTGTAGACCGCGTAAGATTCGCGGAAACAATTTAAATGCTTTAGTGGCTTTAGAACGACAAAATCCGCGCCTAGGGTTTCGAAAATTAGCGAACAGATTTGGAAATCAATAAAGAATAAAAGTATGCCCAGAAACTGTCCGCATGTCACTAAAAAAGCAAGGCTACATATCAAGGAAATCCAAAAAAATCCCTACAATAACACCTCTGCAAAGGCAACGAAGAATAGATTTTTGTATTCGTTTTCGAGAAGATAACTTTAATAATTTCTTTATATCTGATGAAAGTTGTTTCCAGCTTGGTGCAAATCATCTAAAAGTCCTATCAAGAGAAAATGTTACCGTTCAACTTTCCAAATTTCCCACTAAAATAATGGTTTGGGGAGCAATATCCCAGCGTGGTGCTACACCTCTCTGTATAGTTAATGGTACTGTTGATAGTGCGAAATATTTTGACATCCTAAAAGGTTTTCTTCTAGAAACAAATCATGTTTTATATCCAGAGGGGTGGCGTTTTTAGCAAGATAATGCCAGACGCCATACTTTTGCTTATACTCACGCTTGGATGCAAGAACACGAATTGACAACAATTCCGTGGCAGCTGCATCTCCAGATCTTAGCCTCATTGAAAACATATGGGAACTGATGAAAATTGATGTGGAACGAGTAGCGCTGCGAGATAAAGAAGATTTGATTCGGTCATTTTTACAGGCCAAGAACACCATTATTGAAAATTATGGCCTTGACCTAGTTTCGGGTGTACCTGGACGTTTAGTTAAGTGTTTAGATTTAAATGGAGGTTGTATAAGTAAATAAGATGAAATATTTGTTGAAATTTAATATTTCAAGTGATAGATATAAATACCGTAAAATTATAATTCTGCTTTCTTTTTTCCGGATACTTTCTAGACGGGCTATATTTTAGAATATATTGATAATCTAAATGCAGGAATTAAACATAAATACTAGATAATAATGTAAAATAAAACTAATCAATAAATTCTGTATTATATTTAACAAATTTTGTAAATTACTAAAATCATTAAACACAATTTTTAAAGAAAAAAATAAGTTTTCATAAATTTTAAAGAAACGAAATTCTTCTTATTGCTCTTTATAAGCAATTCTGCTTGTTCGTTGGCGGATTAATACCTCTATGGAAGGTTGTTATTCCACTTATCTCTTGCTATTTTGATGACACTTGTCTCCTCCATTCTGCTTATGTTGTTATTCCATTCTTTTTTTCTATTTTGTGTTAGTTCATTTATAGACTGTACGTTACATTTTTTTCTTATGTCATCACTTATCTTTTGATCTCCGAGCGTAATTCCTGTAATATTCTCAATACTAAAGAACTTAAATGGGCGGTGTTATTTTAAAAAAAATGACAATTCAATAATAATATATATGAACGTTTCATTTTTAAATGAGGAACACTATACGTTTTTATACTAGCTTTAGTGGTAAATATACAACAATTGGAACTATATGCAATAGACTAATAGGGCATCTCGCAATTGCGGGCACTCTAACCTACTAACCAAGCATTTATATGACATTTAACGTTCGCTTAAATGGTGTCAGAGTTGCCAAGTCTCCAGTTTTTTCATAATCTCACATAATATACAAATGTTGATTAAAGTGATATATAAAAAATTAATAGTATAGATTTTAGTTAAATTAAAGATAATAATCAAATGCATATACAATAAAATTGATTAAAATTATATAAAAAATTAATAGTAATAATTAAATTACCGTATATAATAGAAATGCATTGAAATTATATAAAAATTCAAAGATTTTAGTTAAATTAAAGATAATAATCAAATGCATATACAATACAACTGATTAAAATGATATAAAAAATTTATTTAATATATTTAAATCTTGTAGCTTCTCATAATACAAATTATAATTTCGTAAAAGTAACTTATATTTTAAACCTTCATATACATTTTACAAAAAAAAATACGGCAAGTTTTATGCTTATTTAAAATTTGTAGCTTCTCATAACACAAATTATTATTTCGTAAAAGTAAATTTATATTTGTAGCATTCTTATACATATTTTACTAAAATAAATACGGCAACACTGTGACGCAGTGCCTTGAGGAAAATATATTTGGTTAGGTTAGAGTGCCCGCAATTGCGAGATGCCCGACTAATAGGTTACCTGTGCAAGGTTGATACAGAAAATCGTGGAAAATGTTAAAAATAATATATTAAACGTCTTGTTACGTCTAGTAGACAGATGGTTAACTACAGACGTCGTTAGGTCATCTCACAGCCCAGAAAGAGAACTCAATTTATCCTAAATTAAACGAAACTAATTAAGATAAAATATATTAATCGGTGTATATTATTAAGATAAAATAGTTTTCTTCCTGGGGTGTGAAATGACCTGCCCAACCTAAACAAAAAAAAATAAGATAAAATATATGAGTACTTTCCTGGGGTATTTGTAGCGTTTACGCTACTGATTAATCCAATATTCCAATATTCCCCAGTTCACAGCTAAGGCTTTCCGCGATCTCATGGCTAAATACAATGTCCAAAAGATCTGGTACAATGCGAACTATCATCCACAAGTCAACCATACCGAAAGAGTGAACAAATCAATCGTGACCGCTTTACGATCTTATTCTTTTCCTGATCAGAGAGCTTGGGATACTCATATCCACTCTATAGTACAAGCGATCAGGACTTCTTCTCACGAAATAACCAAATGTCCTCCATCTTATTTGATGTTTGGTCGTCATGTCCCTCTTTCTGGTGATTATTTTGGTAAGATTTCAGAGAATGCCAATAACTTTCCTACAATATCAGATAAATTACACCGTTTAGAAGATATTCAGCATCTTCCTGATATTTATGTGGATGTTCGCAAACGGTTGAAAGCATCTTATGCTAGAAATAAATGCCAGTATGACCTGAGAAAGCGAGCCTTATCTTTCAGAGTTGGAGATTCTGTTTTAAAGAGGAACTTTGTCAAATCTGATAAAGTGAACTTTCAATCGGCCAAGTTATGTCAGAAGTACATACCTTGCACAGTTATTAAGGTGATTTCTCCTTTAATTTATGAGTTGAAGGAAACTTCTACTGGTAGGAAACTAGGAAGGTTTCATGTCAAAGACTTACTGGAGGATAAGACAGTAGGTCCACATAACTTGTCAGATAATTTGGATTCTTCATCTTCTGATGAAGATTAACTGGTCCCTTATCAATGTTGTTCCAGTTTGGTTTTTAAGATCTGTTTATCAATTTTGTTTACCTGAAAAAAAAATCATAAGATGTTGTGCTATTTTGCCTTCTATTTTTTTTTTATCTTATCTTAATGTTGGTTATTATCTTAGTTTATGGACTTGTTAATTTTGTTGTTTGTTTTCTCTTAAAAGTCCAACTGCATATCATAGGAGTACAGGATGGATATATGGGAATTTCCCCATCTTGAGTTCTGAGTTGAATAGATATTTACAGGGATAATTAGGAAAACATTCCAAATATTTTCTTTATTAGTGTTGTATAGTTTTGTGGATCATGACCATAAAGCTTATGCATTCATATTTACTTACTGTGTCGGTGTTTTAGCGTGGGTTCAGGATTGATCACCCTGGATGTGTGCCCTCACTTGGCTCAGAAATATATCAATACATATTAGTTGTTCCTTGAGTGTCTCTTAGGTTGAAATTAGAATGTGTCATTTAGAATTGGATCGTTCTGATATTCAGCAGTAGTAAGTCTGTTTAACTTGGTTTGTTATCTCCTATGTTATTACCTTCTCAAAGTATTTGAGTTTTAACATATCTTATTGTATACTGTTTGTTTACCTGTCTCTCTACTAGTGATATGGATTGGTAGATGTGAGTTATCTTTATCTGTATCTTAATTGAGTTTATCTTTACCTTTATGGAGTTTATCTCACACGTGTAATGGAGTTTATCTTGTATCTTTGACTGAGTTTATCTCGTACCTTTACCTTGAGTGTATCTTTATCTTTACCTTAATTGAGTTTATCTCGTACCTTTACCTTAATTGGTTTATCTCATACCTTTACCTTAAGTTAGTTATCTTTACCTTTACCTGGATAAGTTTCTTTCTTATCTATATCTTATGAATATATACCTTATCTTTATCTTGATTATAGAGTCCTAAAAATCTGTCCTTTACTGTTCTTGTCGTGAGTAAAGAATTGGAACACGTCAATAGTACAGTTTAGGTATTACAGTTAGGATCTCTTTTATCTTTCCTTCTACCAAGTGTATAGCTGGTAGAAGTGAGTTTTGTGCATATCCTCTACCATGAGTAGATCTGGACGTGCAATTATCTTTTACCTTTTGTGCATATCCTTTACTATGAGTTGGGATTGCAGTTATCTTACTTACCTTTTTTTAGCATACCCTATACCATGAGTATAGTGGGCTTGCTAGTATCTAGGCTTGTGCCTTTACCGATTGTGTGTTTCCCTACCGCTGCAAAAGCAAGTAGGTGTATTGAATTATCTTTTACTTGATTTTCATATGTTGTTGATATCCCGAACCATATATATGTTTAGGTTTGTAGTTTCAACTAGTCCTGAGTAATTAGGCCCTCATTGAACTCTATGGTGACGAATAGAATCTGGTCGCTCTAGTGTCAACGTTGGGTAAAGTTCATAGGACTTTGTTTGAATTTCGTTGTTATGAATGGTTCTTGGGATATTGTGTTAGGGGTTGTTAATACACACATATAATGTAGTTTTAACGAATGGTTGTTTTTACTAATACTTGAGAATGTAGATAAGTAGTGTTAAAAGTTAACTTGATCTGTAATGTTATAGAATTAAACTTAAAATGTATATTTTTTTTTAATCTTTGGTTTATACTAAATTAACATACATTATCGCATTAAAAAAAAAATGTATGACTTCGTCTCATATTCTTCGTTCCATATTTTTATTTCGTCCTTGATTTTGTTCCAATTCCTGAGCAAATGGTTGACTGGTGAGGAAAATGTTCAATTTTAACGTATCAACGTTCATTGTCGACCCAGCGTTAGATCGTTCTGCCACAAAAAAAAAAAGTTCCTTTTTTTTTTGCTGGAGATGAGGGAGAATGTAGCGTTTACGCTACTGACTAGTCCAATTTAAAAACCCCTCAAGAAATTTTTATTACCGCCTACGATCGATTTTAAATCGACATTTCTCCACCCACGCGGTTAGCGCTTTGAAAGGATGGTCGAGTTTGTACGGAAAACGATCAGTTTTGGTCAGAACTCGTCAACGCAGACACGCCAACCGGTGAAATTGTTCACATTCAAAGCGACGGAATTGGAGCAAGGAAGATAATTTGGGGAAGAATAAATTAATTTATAAATAAAATACATATCTAATAATAATAAGTAATTGTATAATAAAATCAATATTCATTTATAAGAGTTCCACATAAAAGGAAGATTTTCTTGGCGTGCTGCAGTTCCATATTCCGTCACGTGAAAATATTATTTTCACTTTACGTGAGGATATTCTCTTGAGAATATTCCCTCAAGGATACTAGTAACAGAATCCTTAGATACATAGTTAGCAAACCCGTGGATTTTGCTGTCACCCAGAGGCCAGTGACTGGTTGTGGCTTTTGTGACCAGGATTCGTCTTTACAGCCACAAACTGATGTAGCCGTGCCAAGAGGAGTTTTTCCTATGGACTTATAGTGCTGTAAAGATAAGTCGTTTAACTATTTGACCTTTTGTATTACGTATTACTTTATATTTACTGTTAACTGATCATATGCATATGATAAGGTGAATACCTTTATGATAATTTTTTTTTGATAATTTAATTATAAAATATTCGGGAGGAAAAAGGGACACTTCATGTGTTATTAGGTTTTAACTAGGATTTAGAGAGTCTGACCAAACTCACTTTTTTTTAGATATAATATTTTTGTTAATATAATACAATTTGATATTAAGAGGGACATAAATTTAATGTGGTTTGTTTTTAAATATTATATAATGAGTATGGAACAACTCATTTTTTGGATGTAATATATATATTTAATATAATTGTAATAGAGATTTATCAAGTTTGATATCTTTACAATATTGTCATTAGTACCTCATTTTAGTAGAACTAATTTAAATTTAAATGACTACCTTTTTGTTTTAAGACTTTGGCTACACTACGGACTATTCTTGTTGTTTACTGACATTTTCATATTTTATTTGGCCAGTGGTAGTGACTATTCGCTTGTTGAGGGGCTATTAGGTCCCATGGTATGTGTACACCATCCACTACCACTGTTATTTGGCTTTGCATTATATGTAAATTGTTTATACACATATACCTATATAATTTTTTTATAAATATATTTATTGTTACTATTTTGAGTTTTATTTCAGTTCTACTAACCAGTATATAACATAGCAAAACAAGATTATTATTTAGTATTTTTGTATTTCAGAGTATTATCTCCAGATTCATTTGTTACTTCAAAATCTCAACTATCGTTGAGTTGGCGCCCTTCTTTTCTCTTCTTATTGTTTTCTTTCTATAAATTTATTCCCAGTGACCTTCTTCAGTTGTATCACGTTTGATATTACCAGGTCTCATTTCTTTCTTGTCTCATTAGCTCATTATCTCTTGTTATGTTGTTTATATCTTTAAAGCCACAATCCAGTGCATTGAAGCTAGCCCGAACACTCACTTGAGATTTAGTGTCTCTTTGGCCATTTAAATTTGTTCCTCTGAGCTTAGCCCTATTTTTAGTATTTTCATCACCTCTCTTCCAGTTCTTCTGAACTTTGTCAATTCACAAATTTTATTCGTTTCATATTCCCCATCTCATACCCCAACAACCTATTCTAACCAAAACGAAAATTAAGATAAAATATAATAATCGGTGTATATTATTAAGATTAAAATATACGAGTTCCCTTCCTGGGTTGTGAGATGGTCATCTCACCTACGGACGTCGGTAGGTGATCTCACACCCCAGGAAAGGAACTCAATCTATCCTCACCTAAACAAAAATAGTTAAGGTAAAACTAACATACTAACCTAAACTAACCCAACCCAACCTAGCAGGGCTAATCGACGCCCTACGGTAGTTACTAGGATATATAGCGGCTCATGAAGGAAAATTTACATAACTAATTAACTAACTAAATCAATCTAACCTAAGCTAATCTAATTCAACCTAATCTAAAAAAACATACCATACTATTATACTTTGATATATATGCATATATTTTTAAATATATATATATATATATATATATATATATATATATATATATATATATATATATATATATATATATTTATATTATGTATCTCTTTATATACTTGATATACCTCTGTCTAATGCAATCTACTATGTTCTTAAACCTATCATGAGCATTGCGTCCATATAATGCATCCCACATAAATTGGTCGATGTATTCCGGTAGAAATGGAAAGAGAGCTTATCACTCCAAGTCGTCTTAGGTATTGTTTAAGACGAGACCAATACCCTTCTACTTGATTTGTACAGACCCCTGTTAGTAAGTCTTTAAAAAATTTAGTGTGATTCACAGTTTTGTGAATGTACCCTAAATTTTTTAAGATGTAATATCCATTTTAATGGTCTGTCCATATTCCACTACCTTCCCGCACGTGTTTTTTAATAATCTCCACTAATACCTCTCGTTTCCTACTTTCTAAATATGTAATGTACCCCCTTTTTAAAACTATATCGTACATTCCCAAAACCCATTGTTCTTTAATTATTCTATCACAGTTATATTTTCTTTTTGTTACAACACTTTCATCAATTTGAACTGTGTGTCCTTCTCCACCTGCAATAATAAGAATGTAAAAAGTAACTAAATGTTAATATTTTTTATTGTTATTTTACCTAATAAAAATGGTTCTTCCTCTTGTAAAAGTTTCCAATAAACCACATCTCGCAAATACCGATATATCTGTATAACAGATTGTTTTTCTAAATTATTTCTGCGGCACTTTTAACTGGCGTCTGACTTGCCCAAAACCACATTACGTACATAAAATAGAGTGCTGAGTGTATCTCAATCATCTCAATCAATGTACTCTCAATCCTTCAAAAAATGTACCTGTACGTACAGAATAATTTTTTTTGCATTTACTGCACCAAAAATCATGGTTTATTTTAAACCCATTTTTCTGTTTCACTACACATAGACGTCGACATTGTCTAACTTTGCATTTAAATTGTTCTTTAAGTAATTAAATATTTTGCAAATATTGAATTAATTCAATATCGCTTTTTTGTGTTATATTATTTATATCAATAATAGAATTCACTTCCATTTTTCAGAAATATAAGCAAAATATAAATTAAACTTCTTTTGACAATTTATAAATTTGTATATAAACCTATCACAAAAATTGGCAACCTCGCACAGTCGCTGTCAAACTTCAATTCAAAAAATCATAATAAATCAAACAGGTTATATGAGCAAAATTTATTATTTTGGTGAATATCAACCACTATTTCATTATAATCCAATGTTCTAATAAAAATTACTAAATATTACACACTAATATGATATAATTAAAAGGTTAGTAGTAATATATAAGTTTGTTTTATTAAAATATGTCTCAAATTAGCGTGGATAATAAGTGCACTGGTACCCAATTGCTGTTTTTTAATACCTTATACGCTTCCCCTCCCATGAAGGAATATTGAAACTTTTTTATTTTCTTCCAAGAGGTTAAACTCAAAAAGCTCTTCCATGCGCTCAATATATGAGGTTATGTCAGAACTTTTAGGGTTAAACTATTCAATATTACCAATTAAAGCCATAAATTCCACGGCCCGTAGATCCGACTATCTTCGTCGCCAAATATGTTATATATTTATAGTCTTATAATAAATAAGACTCAACTAATTTCAAATAACTTATTTATTGAAACCCTCTCAATTGACAGGACACAGATAACCTAACACAACATAAAACATAGTGGCCTCTTTTCTTTCAATGGTACTTTCATAACACTTAATTTATGTTAATAATGTGCTACTTTTAAATATGTTTATATACGAACATTTTTGGTCACGTGTTAAGTACTTAATAAACGTTTTTTTTATTTATCTATTTTAAACTATTAATTTTTTATAAATTATTCTTGATGTAAATTTCGTATGTATGCTCAAGTTTTTTACAAAGTCCAACTCTTTAAAAATATTTATTTTGTTACATTACGTCTATATTATGTTTCCGCAACTCACATTCAAATGTACTCAGTGAAATCACACAACAAACAAGTGAGTTGTATACGGTTTACGCAAATATTCACGGTTGTGTACTTTCACGATAATGATTTTTTAATGTCTGCATCCCCAGACTCCGCTAGATCACACGAAGTTCGTAGTTCGCAAAAAGGTTGCTTATGACTTTGGGGGCGGACTTTGTTTTCCGCATTCCATTACGCTGGCTGAATTGGGTTGTATACACTCATTTATTTCGCTCTAAAAAGAACATTCTAGACGTAATTTTCAATTAGGTGATAAATTAGATAGCGAATCAGAGTGTGCTCGTAAATAAAAAATAAGTACTATTACGTATAGTTGCTTGTACTAAAAGATTAAGTAAATAATGTAAGTCAGGTTTTGCTATAGATTTGCTTAGACGGGTAAACCGTTTATATATGGAATTAAAAAAATCTATTTAAAATGTTACAAATTACTCCGGTTTTATTGAAATAATTTTAAGTAGGATTTATAGAAAACCAACAGCTTTTTATAAAATAGTTGAAACGTAGTTAATGGGAAAAAAATAAAAATTAATGGGAAAATCCCAGTAGTTGGTTGTATACCATCATTTAAAACAAAACAAAAGTTAAAACACTTCACTTTTTAAAAACTGTCGTCAAAATTTATATAGTAGCATAACGTTTTCGATCTAATCAGATCATTTTCAGTGCCTTATGTAATTGAAGCTAACAATTAAGTTATGGCTGTAACACCCATATATAGGTTTACATCATTCCAAATTTAAATTATTTTGTTTCTCTAGGTCGATGCCATTACATAATATTTATTACTTTAGGGAATAGATGTCTTCCTGCTCGGTTTTTAACACGTGGTACTTGTCAGTTAAAACGACACAGACCAACTGGCTGAGGTGACAGGAATATAATTCAAGAAGACAGCTAAACATGACGAGGTATGGGTGTGTTCCGAAACTAATGCAATTTTTTAATTATAAAATTTATTTTATTGTTATATTACCTAATATCTTATTAATGAACCTGTAGTTATATTAAATTTGTTTAAATGATAAAATTTATTGTCTTAAATCTGCAAATCTCTATTATTGAAAAAGAAATGAGTTATTAAATTAGTGAAATTAATGTTTATTAACACGTTCTCTACCAGGGGTGTATTTAGGTTTCGTCCTGCTGGACCAAACATAGATTATGACAAATTCACTAAGAAAAACCATTTCTGATTGTAACTTACCTAATCTGAGATAAAAATATGAAATTCCTGTGGGATTTTTTGATGCGGCTCATATGTGAGACGCTGGTCTATAGCATAACTGGTAATATTATAGACCATATGTCTCATATATGAGACATAAAAAAACTTACAACTTTAAATAAATTTAATTATATTTATTGCACAACAGAAATAAAATAAGGTATTCTGTTAAAAAAAGACAAAAAAAAACAGGAAACTAAAAAAAAACCAAATCTGATGTGTGTGGTAAAAAAAAGTATTTACTGGTTGCCTTCGTGATACTCTTGAAATCATGGACGTACGCACAAACCCAATCAATTGTCCAGATTTGTCTTTACATTTCTCGCAAACAAAGAATGTCAGGGTCCTTTTCTTTTTTGAGGAACAAATCCGACACCTTCTTCGTTTTTCTGCTTTTTGGGATAATGAGATGAAGGTTTAACCTGACTTTTCCTTGATGAAAGTGGAATTTGAAGATAGTCAAGTATCAGCTGCTTCCTGAATTCTAAGTACATAATTTTTTTTTCCTTAGCAACATTATGCAAATAGGTACCATTCCATAAGCACACATCGACAAAATGAAAAAATAATTTTAGGTACCATCTAATAGTTTTTCTGGGTGTCGTATAATATGAGAGCATTTGGTCGCTTCTATCAACACCGGACATACGTTTGTTATAGTCGACTACTACACTGGGTTTTTCTTGTTCTACTCCTCGTTTATTAGTTGTTTCTTAAGATCCAGGTCCATGCAATGTTGATATCATAAGCACATCGCGCTTGTCCTTCCACTTCAAAAACCATCAAATTATTCATTTTTCTGAAAGTGCTCTCTTCTTTGCGTAATTTTGTAGTCAATTACCACTTTTGGGTTTCCCTTCCGGTTTTTTCTCAATGTTCCTACCACATGAGTCTTGTTTTTATAAAGGAATTCTGCAAGTTTTACACTATTGTAATAATTATCTAAGTACAATTTGTGACCTTTTCCAATATATCGCTCCGCAAGTTTTGTAACTACAGTTTTTGTGCATGGCCAATCTCATTGTTCACTGTGTCCTTTCCAGTATACACTAGACACTCCAAAACAAAGCCCTCTGGGGTGCAAAGTTCATACAGCTTTATTCTGAATTTCGCACTCTTATTGGGAATATATTGGCGAAATGTTAATCGTCCACGCCAAAGCAGCAAGGCTTCGTCTAAGGAGAGATCTCTTCCAGGATATAAAACTTTACGCATTTTTTCAAAAACATGGTCTGCAACTTTTTCAATTTTGTGCAAACGGGAAGTTTTTGCATCATCTTTCTTGGTAAAACACAAACACCGTATAATCTGTTCGAATCTATTCCTCGACATGATATTTCCAAATATTGGGTGGGAATATAGGGACGTAGTTAAGCAGAAAACGTCCAACCCAAAAAAAGTGATTGTTGGGAAATTGAGTTTAAAAGATTTTAGTGTGCCCTAGCTAAACTATGCATAATTTATTCGCCTGGCAATGATTTTAAGATAATGATATTCATCTCGTAGGCACCTCGTTTGTAATTTCTTTTAAATGTAAGTTTCAATGAAGTTATTTTGAAAATTTTAGGTTGGACGTTTTTAACAAAAAACAAAAATCCGAAAAAAATTTCGATAAAACATACTTATGTGGGTTGGAATCTTTCAGATAAATAAATAATGTCATATTTTTATAAAAATTTTAATGATCCAAAGAAACAAAATTACAATGATTTTCTTATGTAAATGTAAATTTAAAAAAAGTTTTAATTATTGTGGGTATCTACCTCAAAATCTAGAACTGGAACATTAAATCCATCAACGTCTTCGACTACATTAGCACTTGTAAAATTTTCATAAAACGGTTTAGCGTCTGAAGGAATTAGATGTAAATAGCTTTTAATATCGTTAATTTTATCCTCTGACAGGGGTTTACCATTGGGCCAGAGTTGCATAAGCAGCGCCGAAAAGCTCTCTGTATTTAATCGTCCTCGTCGCTCAATATCCAAACATACACTTTCATCGCCAAAATAACTAGGTTTCATAAAGATGTGGTAAGGATTTTCTTTTGTTAATATAATTTGTTTTGTCTCCAACCAATTTATTTTTTCTTTATTGGTGCCAACTTTTCTGTTTATTGTGGCCTTCTCGAGCTGGTGGGTACTCAAAAACCATTCCTTTTTCATTTGTGTAGCTGTTATTGGAGACTTTTTACGACATGAATTTATTATATTTATATAGTCTAAAGGTGTATATATTCGTTCTTGACGTTTGAGTTGACATTCTATATCCCCAAAATCTTTATCATTTGGTAGAAAACTATGGCGGAAATCAGGAATTTAAATGTTATAGTTTTTATATTATGGCTGGTTTGAAGAAGACTGGCCATGAGGAGTGTTATTTTAATATTACGGTTCTGGCCTCCACAAGAATCAGACCACAATATAAGATGTTCAACAGTACTTTCTATGTTTTCTAAATATTTTACAATACAGGAACCAACCTCCTGAGCTCCTCTTCCAGCAGTTCCTTCAAGCCATACATAGGAATAACTCTTATTACGTTTGCCTGAAAATACACCGAGATTATACAAGCAAACTTGCCTCTTATAATATATTACATTGGTTGGAATTTTGGGTAAAGGTAGAGTTTTTTGAAGATCGTATGTTAAACACTCTACATTATCCTCATCTTTAGCTCGTTTTAAATCTGCCTTTAATGTTTCTCGTGATTTTTGGGCCAAATCCTGATGAGTGTCGAGTTCAATTTGTAAAAGTTGCTTTTTATGATCATCCGTTTCATTTTCTAGTTTTATTTTAAATGAATCACATACCTGGCATGTGTCCTTCTTGGGAACATTAAATCTCAAATTAAATTTTTCGTAAAAAATCCTCTTATAAATACCAAATTTCACAGGGTTTTGAACTTCAGATTTGTATAGATCATAAATCTTTAATAATGAGAGATGTGCCGGTAAAAATAATGCAGACGTGTTTTCACGACAGTAGTGCGATATGTACTTAGGCAGTTTATTGATCTGGTTGATTATTTCCTGAATTTTATTTTCAGGGACTTTGTTTAAACCACCTTGTTTTCTACCTCTTTGATCAAGAATTGGAGCACGATTGTTTACCTTTCTCAGAGCTGTTGTTACTCTTGACGGAGTTATTCTAAGACTATTGATAAACATTTGCCTACAAATACGCTGATTAAGTAAGGAATATTGTCTGGAATACAGACGTCTTTCAGTGTTTCTTCCATACATTCTTTTTTTCGGCATTTCGTGGATATTATTGGCAATAAAGATAGTTTGGGCATTATAAGACCCAAGACTCCAAAAACGATCAAATTCTTGTTTTCGTGACTCTGTAGAAATCAACTCAGAACATTTCATCGGGCAGTTACAATTGTAGTCATATTGAAATTCTTTAGCAGCTTTCAATTTTCCTTTGTAGTCAATGTAAGATTCATTTTTGTTCCTATTAATCTTTGATGTTGCTCGCGTCATTGCAAATTTCTTTTTTCTACCTTCTTTGGACGACCTGATGTACTGGCTAAAAATGGATTATCATCACAACTTTCATTGTTATCGGAACTCTCTTCATGTGACGATGGTATAAACATATCAGAGGAACCGCTACTAAAGACATCACTTATTGACATATTCTGTAAGAATAAAAAGGTAGGTATTATTAGATAATATTTTAAATAAAAATTTCAAAAAAATTATAGAAAGCGTCTATTTTAATTAAAGAAGTTAACTTTTAATCAATTACCAGGTACCAAAAAATAAAACAAATTCAATTCATTCAAATTAATCTTTTTCATAAAGTTTACTATAGGTACTCATCGAAAAATAATTTTCATATGCTTTACATTATTGTATAATTACTTTAATCAATAATAATTGATGATCATAATAATAGGTATCAATTTAACATTGGTATAATAAGATTAATACATATGTGTTTACAAAATTGTGTGTACCTAAGGAAGTTGTATTTTTTCTTTTAGATTGTAACAATAGGTACATCAAAGTTTAGTTTTCATTAAATAGAAATAATATAGCGAATAGCATTATAAAGCATTTTACTAAACAGTATAGGTACAAAGATTTAATACTTACATCATAATCATCAACAGAATCTATGGTAGAAGCTGATTCAAAACATCCAGTTTTCTCGTTTAAAACCATTTCACGAATACGACTATTGGATGACGATGGTTCGCTGTGACGGTAGAATTCTGTCACATTGGTATCATCCATATTCTACAATATATTTAAATTATGTAATGATGTATAAAATGCATTTATTTTAAAAATTTAGTAAACAACATAAACTTTTAGAAGCCGTGTCTTATAAACTGATTATTTTTTCGTGATTTTCGGCCAGATTAAAGAAATACCACAAAACTCTATTTTCTTCTATTTTCTTTATTTTTTTTTTAAGATTTAGTAACAAAATAAATTGAAACGTCGTAAAAAAAAAGAGAGTTTTGTGTTATTTCTTCAATCTGGCCGAAAACCACGAAAAAATAATCAGTAAACAACATATAGTTATTTTTTAATAAAAAATTTCCGACTTACCTCAACATTGGTAATATTTGAATCAAATTCCACGCTAGACATTACACTATTTGTTTGGTTTTCCATAAGTTTTGCTAGCTCACACATGTATTTGCTTCTTTTCGACATAATTATTATTAAATAAGTATTTTTAAACCCGAACAGTCAGAAAAATCAGACACAACTGAATAAAAAGAAATGTTTATCAATACATAGGCACATTTACTTAAAACTAAAGGAAAGTGATTACTATGCTTAAGATGAGTACCTATAATAAATTAATTTTTATCGACCAAGTTCCAGGGTTTATACGCACAAGGCACGTTTTAAACATTAATAGGGCACATTCCCGTAATAAAATTTTATTATCGACCGAAATCGAAGATTCAAACTACTTTTAACATATTAATGAAATAGTAAACGTAAAATGATACCAAGTGGTTTGGACGATTTCTGATTATACTCTTATTTTTAACAAGTATACCGAAATTTATAAGTAGAAAACATCCAATTCACTTGGATGTTTTTAACACAAAAAAATGCACAGTAGTTTTGTTATCGCATGGAGCGTTAAAGTGATCCAACCCACTTAGCCTGTTTTAACCACTCTTTTAACACGATTACTTAGATCGACATACATTTTTTAGAAAAAATTCAACCCACTTGGATTTTTTATTATCAATGAAAATCTCAGTTAACCTAGTTTGTGGGTTAGAACTTTGACGATTATTAAAAGAGTATGTAATGTTTTCACTTGGACGGTTTCTGCATATTATAAAGCAAGAATTATATGCTCGCTGGTGTAAAGAACTCATTTTTAACAATTTGTGGGTTGGACGTTTTCTGCTTAACTACGTCCAAGTGGATTCGTACTCCAGTAGCACTTAATGTTTGGTATTTTTATGTTTCCCATTAGCATGCATAATGCGAGAAAACGGCGGAATTCATGGGGAGTAGTGGGTTTCCATTTATTCATTGTAGAATGCTTCGGTGTTACATTGCCAATAACTGACAGTGCACGTAAATTAATCCACTCGTAATTTTTTTGAAACAAGAAGTCATCAAACAGTAGTTCAAATATATCTTTGGGAGTACATTCTTTTGATATATCTATTTTCAAACGTTCAAAAAAATTTTTCTGATTTTTTGATTTCTGAAAAATCAAACACCTCCGGTTCATCGTCGATTTCGAGCCAGTCGCTGTCATCTTGATTATTTACTAGTGCACTGTCCATTTCAGGAACATTTTCATCAAGGTCACTAACTGCTTCATCACTGGTATGTTCCGAGTCACTAACTGGATTTTGTTCTATACTAGAACCCGATTCTGATGAAGGCTTGTAGCTACTGCCGGAATCTAAAAACATTTCAGGAATTTCATCAGGTTCTAGTATATCAGAAGGACTGTCATCATTTTCTGGGTTCATAATTCGGGCCGCCTCTTCTTGAAGCTCCTTCTCTGTTAGAATAGTTCTTTTATACATTACAGCAAAACCCTAAAAAAGTTATTCTCTAGCAACATTCAAAGGGGTTTTACTACATACAGTTTGTCAAACGTAGGCAAGAGTTTGAGAATCTCACAATCGTCATAACACCGCATGGCGATTGTAAGATTTTCAAACTCTTTCCTATATTTGACAAATATTATGTTACGTGTAAATATGAAATAACAATACAAAGCTTCTTACCTACAAAATCTAGTAATCGCAACAGCATATGTACAAAATCTTTATTTAGAGACTATGCGGTCCATATATATGACGACTTTTTTAGGCTTATTACTGTTATTTAGAATTGGCAATAAAATAATAAGCTGGTGTAGTATTTTATTTTAGTAAACACAGCCTTTTATGATTTTCTTTCATTGAAATAGACCATGCACCTGAAATAAGAAATATTTCGTAACATAACCATACTTTTCAAGTTTAGACCGACAGCGTTTTGTTTTATTTGTAAAAATAATCGTTGTGTTATAGTGGAATATCATATGAAATACCATACATAATACTAGGTAAAACAAACATACTTACATGGACTAAAAACAACAAAAAAACACAGCACAATTCAAAGACAATGTTGCACACGTGCTCGCTAAATTTCTACTAAACGGTAGGAGCTGCACACAGACCATCTGACTCATATATGCGCCTAACTTTTCTATAGACCACGTCCAAAACGAAATACGCTATCTGCGAACGTAACTACTTATACTTTTATTCGACATTTCGAGCGGTGGGATCTCCGGCTCAAATGTGTGACGCTGGTCTGTGCGAGATATCCGTGTGGCTCATATATGAGCCGCTTGGTAACGAATGTGTTAAGGTTGAATATATGTTATATGTAGTATGAAAAATAATAAAGGTATAAAATGACAGAAAGTGATGTGGTACTATCCACATATAAGCCTTTTAAAAATGTTTGTGAGATATGATTACAGAATATGATATTCTAACTATTATTATATTGTAGTTTTTGATAGTGTTAATATAGTATTACCCCATTGTGAAGTATGTTAAAATAAATATAAATGAAGCTGAGAAAGAACCAATAAAAATATTAATATAGGAATGAGCAATGTAACATGTTGGTTAAGTAATATACAACAGCAAGAATAAATTGGATACTATTTGTTGTGAACTGTATGGATAAAGTTAGATAATTAAGTATGTAAATGAATAACCATACAAAATGATATGTGTGTGCATATGTATTAGAGAAAGTATGAAATAATAGAGACTATATGTTGAGTTAACTGTGAGGGGATTAGATTGACTGCAAATCTGAGTTAGTTGAGTGAAATGTGTAGTATAGGTGGTAATGGGGTCCACAGATTGAAAGTGTCGAATGGATGTGTAAAGATGAATGATGTAGTTTATTTTAGTAATGGAGTTTAAGTTTAAAGGTAATGATGAAATTTAATGATGAAGAATAATGGTGAAGAACAGTACAAAGACAAGTAAGGTGACCCCAAGAAGTAGGAGATATGAGAAAAGAAGATGTGAAGAAGTGTACCATAAAAAACTGGTAGGTGAAAGAGGAAGGGGTATAATGAATAGAAAGAAATAAAATGAGGGAGTAGACAAATTTGGGTATGGTACGTATTAATGCGTAATTAATAAAGAAACTATAAAATGTTAGATGCTAGTGGGGTGGTGGGAAAATTACCAACCTTCAATATTGTCAGGACATTCAAGAATGTACCACCCAACATCAGGACTTCACTGCAGATAAAACTTTTGACGAATGCGATATGTGCACATTATAGAAACTGTAAACTTAAGGTAATGTATGACTCTTTGTTCGAAACTTTCGTATTCATCAATATAAACAATCTTTTGACATATATACTTGACAAGGTAGATTCTGCTAATTCAATTAAATTTAATAGATTAAACAATAAACTTATCAATCTTATCAGGGTTAAAGCTTTGCATGGTCATGCTTCTCATGAAAGTAATAACAATCAAAAATTTTCAGAATTTAAATTTTATCCTAAAATAAAAAAAATTACTGATATCAACTTTACAGAAGATGAGAAACTTCTAAACCATGGTCTTAAACACTCAGTTCCCAAAGATTTGTCTTTACACGATCTTGGGAGTCTATTTTTTGAGACAGAGATAGACTTAGTAATCCAAAACTTTTCTTTATCTCTTTCCCAAAGTACGTCAATGAGAAACTCCTGTTACCGTTACATCAAGAAATTTAAAAACAAGATTCTTTTAAGATCAAACTCTTCAGATACTTTAAACCCTTCATTTTTCTTATAATTTTTTCCTTCCAAAAAACACAATCACATCTTAAGACCCTCAAAGCAATCAAACATGAAATTTCAAGAAACAACCTAATTTTTTCTAAGGCTGATAAAGGTAATTGTTTGGTTAATCTAGACCGTGATTCATACGACAATAAATTATCCTCTTTTCTAGATGACAATCACTTCACTCTTATACCAACTGATCCTTCTAAGAGCTTTATATCCAAACTCGAAGATCATTTCAAAAAAAAATTATAAATTTCTTTCCAATCATGATGCTCCCTATAGCAAACTACCCGGAATCCTCTCATTCCAAGGTTGTATGACTTGCCCAAGATACAGTGCCCAAACTTGAAACTCTTAGTCTGATAAAAACACTCCTAGTCAATAAGTCGATTCAGTCCAACGTCATTTCATCGATATTTCATATCCTTGAATTATGTCTATCTCAAGACTTCTTCCAATTCAACAACAAATTTTATAAAGAACCTGTTGGTTTAGCAATGGGCAGTTGCTTATCCCCTTTCCTAGCTGATGTCTTTATGGATCATTTGGAATCCAATTACATCATAAAAAATACTGAAATTTTACACTGGTTCCGGTATGTTGATGACGATTTAGTCTTCATGTCAGGTTACCATGACAGCCCAACAACTACTTCTTAAAATCAATCAAATCCACCCAAATATTAAATTTACCATGGAACTCGAATCTCCCCAAGTCATTAATTTTCTTGATTTATCTATTACGAGACTAAACAATCAATTTGGCTTTGGTATCTTTCGCAAGCCCACCCAAACCGATCATGTTATTGATTCTTCCTCCAATCACCCTTTATCACAAAAAATAGCTGCTTTCAGAAGTTTCATCAACAGACTATATTCAATTCATCCATTAAAGAGAATCTAGATTGCTTTAAAATTCTGCTGTTAATCAATCTTCTTCTTCTACTTCAATTTACAGGTCTTTAACATATCACACTCCCAAACTATCTGAAAATATCAAACGTATTATAATTAATTCATCAGAAAACACACACATATCTTTTAAAGTTGAAAATACTCTTAACCATTTGTTGACAAATACTAGTCATACAATACACTATATGAACCGTAGTGGAGTTTACAGACTGACTTGTTCTAATTGCGATACCTCCTACATTGGCAGGACTTTTAGCTCACTTTCAACTAGATCTGCAGAACACTCTAAAAGAGATAATACGTTAGCTTTCTCACATCACTTTAAAGTCAACAATCATCAGTTTAACATCCCTGATGGTGTCAAATTAATTCAATACATCCAAGATGGAAATACTATAAGTTTGGACTTGTATGAGGACCTTGAGATCTCCAGAGACATTAGGACTAGGCCCAATTGTGTTAACCGCCAAACTACCCTAAATAGACATTTTACTCCCATACACCGACAACTATTCCCTTAATTTTAATCAATAATACAATAATTGCATCTAAATTTTATCTTTTTCATTTTGCTTCTGTTTTCCCTTTGCCTAACCACCCCACTAGCATCTAACATTTTATAACTTTCTTATTAATCACTCATTAACACATACCATACCTAAATTTGTCCCCCTTCTCATTTTATTTCTTTCTATTTACCATACCCCTTCGTCTTTCACCATCTTATCCCATGAGAGTTTTTTTCTTTTTTCTCATCCTCCTGCCAGTTTTTTTATGACTCACTTCTTTACATATTCTTTCCTCATGTCTCTTACTTCTTGGGGTCACGTTACTTGTCTTTATACTGTTCTTCACCATTCTTCTTTATCATTAACTTTAAACTTAAACTTCATCACTAAAATTAAACTCCACCATTCATCTTCCCACATCCATTCGACAATAAGGTGGAGTGAAAAAAACGACTTTCTACGATATCAATTTCTAATAGTGCGGAAAACTTGCGCATATGCATCCTTAAAACAGGAAAAATAAAAAAAAAATTTAATATCCTAAGATCGCGCAATAGGCCTAAAGTTTGAAAAAATTTGAAAAAAAAACGGTCATTTTTAAAGTCATGGGGAAAAATATTTCTAATGAATATTTTTATTCTAATAGCTTTAAAACATTTTCTTTGAGATGTATTTAGCTCGGAAAAAAATATTGTTGAACATTTTTATGTATATTTTGACATCGCGCAAAAAGCCTAAACTTTTGAGGAATATCGGCAAAATGAGGTATTTTTCTTAAATGCTCAAGGATATACCGAGACTGTAATACTTACGCAAGACTTCAGAGTAGACACTGGTGTTTTGCTTTAGAATTGTTCAACATCATGTGCAGCTCCTCGCCATTTCAGTACTCGTTTGTACTGAAATGACCCAGGGACTCACCAAGTGGAGGTGGGCTGCACTTTGAGTCCCACCCACGCCCTACCCAACCAACCAACCAATTCTGGGCGTGGTTAAAATTACTTTCCGCCTTTGAACTCTGATTTAGTGTTAAATTTTGGCATCATTGATCTTGATTTCAGTGTTGCCCCTGATTTACCCATCACGGTTTTCATGGCCACACACTTTTTCCTGAGGCCCTCTCTAACTAATTTCACACATCTTTTCTACATTTTGTGTGTGACAAGGAAATGTTAAGCAATCAAACTCAGGTACAGTTTTCTCTTTGAGCAGGGATTCAATGTGCTCTGTTGTCATCCTTGCAATCAAAGGTGGTGGGGTCAGAGCACACTTTGACCAGTCAATCAGTTCTGTATAATCTTGAGCGTCAAAGTTTATCGAAGGTACTTTGAATATCCTGACGCTCTCTCCTGTTTCTTGATTTTGATTTCTAGCTTTTAATTATTCTTCTGTATCCTAACTCTCTGATATGTTCTCGGTCATCCAATATCATAGTTAAAAGCAGATTCTCAGGATGACAGAAAAATCCATTTCTTTCAATGACTGGATCAATTATCGTCTTTATGTCATCTGGTAAATGTCTTGTAGTTTGTACTACTTTAAGTACATGCTTTGGTCCGTCTTTTACAGTGTGGTGCTTTTTGATGGCGAAACCACACAGGAGCATATGTCTTGACAATGTAGTTGGCCAATATTTTCAGCTCATATGAAGGACTTTCTTCAGAAATGTAGAGTCATAGTACTCGGTTGGCTTATTGCGCGATCTTAGGATATTAAAAAAAATTTTTTTTTTATTTTTCCTGTTTTAAGGATGCATATGCGCAAGTTTTCCGCACTATTAGAAATTGATATCGTAGAAAGTCGTTTTTTTCACTCCACCCTATTCGACAATAAATTTTATCATTTAAACAAATTTAATTTTTAACTACAAGTTCATTAATAAGATATTAGGTATTATTACAACAAAATAAATTTTATAATTAAAAAAAATTGCATTAGTTTCGGAAACACACCCATACCTCGTCATCTTTAGCTGTCTTCTTGAATTATATTCCTCTCACCTCAGCCAGTTGGTCTGTGTCGCTTTAACTGACAAGGACCACGTGTTAAAAACCGAGCAGGGGGACATGTAGTCCCTAAAGTAATAAATTTTGTTCAATGTCATCGACCTAGGGTCACAATATAATTTAAATTTGGAATGATATTAACCCACATAAGGATGTCACGGCCACAACTTCATTGCTAGCTTCAACTATATAAGGCACTGAGGATTATTTGATTAGATCGAAAACGTTATGCTACTATATAAATTTTGACAACACTTTTTAAAAAGTTTGAACTATATGTTTCTATAGCAAAATAGAATTGGTAAGTGTTTTAACTTCTGTATAAAGTTAATGTGCTTATTAAATGTAAAAATAGCTTTACAATAGGTTAAAATGTTGTTGTTACCATTTATCCACCATTTTGGCCGCCAAACACATCTATACTTTATGGCCAAGGCTTAAAAATCAACACTTATTATGTTTAAGTAACCCTAGTTGCCGAGTATTTACGTGCTCGGCAAGTATGGCCACTCGCATGGAGGTGATTACAAACAACATTACTACAGATATCGTAGCATTATTAAGTTATATCATATAAAAATATTTTAGAGTCTATGATATAATATTTTTCTAAAAAACAGAAGAACTCTGTCTATCTGGTTAGGATCACTGAGAATATCGCCTAGATGCGTGTGTGTTTCACTGTTAGTTGACACTGGCATGTTTGACAGGTAGGTTGGTAGATTGTAAGGTTTTGTCTAGATTTCTCCTGGAATCAGTGTATAATGGCTTATATGAGGAGGGTTGAATAGCACGTAGGGATGTATTTAAGGAGATTTAGTGGGTTTGCCATAATCTCCTGATAAATCTGTATGCTTTTGTTTTTAAATTTTTGCAAATTTCAAAGTGAGTTGTTGATGTGGTATCTGTTAAAACTGTTTTAGCGTGTTGATCTGCGAGTTCGTTGCCAAGTATACCAATACGAGACGGCATGCATATGAAAGTAATCTTAGCGGTTAATACAAAAAAGAGGTGGTAAGAGTGATATATATTTTATACAATGGGATAATCGGTAAATAATTCCTGAATGCAAATGGACACAACAAAGCTAGAGAGTTTGTGCAAATGGAAACATTTTTTTTCGGTAGGTTAATATGCTTAACAGCCTGTATGATACTATAAAATTCTCCAATATGAACGCTGCACAAAAAAGAAGTAAAAGAAGGACAAATGAAATTTTTTTAGGGATGACTAAACAGCCAAATCCCAAATCTCTTTTAGAAGAATCGGTTTATAATACTTCATTCAACTGATTTTTGTGTACAATTTTAAAAAATACTTTTATCATGAGTTCTTTAAATGTTTCGAACTTATTAAATTTTGTTAAATACGTGTAAATTTGAGGGGATTGCATAATTTAAGGAGAAATCGGAAGCAATGAGATGGGATTTGTGAGTGGAAAGTTGATGTCGTTTTTTATTGTTAATATTATTAAAAATATAGGGTTTATTATTGGAGAGGGTGTGGTATAAATTGTTCTGAATAAACGGTAGACATAATTAAGTGGATTAGAAAAGATAAATGAAGCATAGAAAAGTCATCATCATCATCATCATCCAGCCTTCATTTATCACGTCCACTGTTAAACATAGGCCTTTCTTAAACTCCTTCATTCTTTGCGATTGTGTGCTCTTTGTTGCCAAATTTTCGTTATAAGCCTGATGTCGTCAGGCAAACGTGTAGGTGGTCTTCCTCTATTACGTTTGCCTGCTCTTGCCTTCCAATGTGTAATTTTTCTCGTCCATCGTGAGTCTTGCATTCTCGCTATATAGCCTGCCTAATTCCAAAAAAGCATAGAAAAGTACTGCAGTCTAATCCAGAGGGAAGGGGTTCATCGGTTTCACAGTAGAAACTCTTAGATTGGAACGAAATGCTATTAGACAGAGTCGAAAGCCTGTGTTGTGATAGAGTTCTACGAATTCCAGATCTCTCTTGAAAGCGGACATAATATAAGCAGTGATACCATAATCTAATTTAGAGCAAATAAGTGCTTTATATACTTTAAGAAGCGACTTTTTATTTGTGTTCTGGCGGCAATGAGACAGTGTTTTAAGAACCTTTAATCTTTTGTGATATGAACATTTTAACTTAAAAAAAATGCTGCTTTAAAGAGAGGTGAAAGTCAAATATCAAACCCATTATTTTACAATGCATAGTTACCTCTTTCACCTCTTTTATTAAATGGGAGGAGGTAAATCATTTATAAATATAGGTGTAGAAGGCATTGGAGGGCGTGTCTGCCAAATTTAATTGATGGATTTTAAATTTTGAATTTTACTAAGGATAAGTCTAGAGCCTAGAAAACATCACGATAAGTAACATCAATATAGAAAAGGAAGACCAATATATATATATATATATATATATATATATATATATATATATATGTATATATATATATATATATATATATATATATATATATATACAGTATAGGTAAAAGTTTATGGTCGGTATGGACCTTACATGAGATGGAGTGAGAAACAACTGTTTAAAAAGAGAGAGATATATTAGGTGTCCGCCTTTTATATCACCGAACATAAATGAGTGGATATGGAGTGGATATAATAAAAAGGGGAAATTCAACGTTGCCAAACTTATTGGTTTTATTTGACCTGTTGTCTTTTTCGCATTTGAACAATGCTCCAAGATAATGAAATTTGGGCGAAATGGATTTAAATGGCAGCTTATTGTTTTTTATTGGGAATATGCCACAATTTTACTTTACAATAAGTGTAATATAACATTTTGATTTATACTTCGGAAATCGTTTTATATAAATAAAATTTATTAATGTTTGGTATTTTAAAAACGATTTCCGAATTAAAAATCTAAACATCAAAATAAGCTTATTTTAAAGTGACATTATGCCTTATTTCCAATAAAAATATTAAACTGCATATAAATAAAAAAGCTTCGTACAAAACTATTTGCCAACGTGGCGTGCCGCGTGGTCAAATCACCGAATCAAGGGGTAAACAGGTATTTACGAATAGAGGTGGGTCATTGACGTCGCAAAACCGATTTTCGTAAACAAGTAACTATGATTTTTTAATAGTAGTTTCAAGTAAGAAACTACCTACATAAACAAACATAATGGCTATTATCGTTTATCTGTATATTTATTGAAGTGAAGGAAACTGATAAAAGATTTTATTATAACTTGAAAACTAAACTAAACAATACAAATAGTAAATCGTACCTACGTTTACATTACACGTTATTATTAAATCACGAATCGTCTAAATTGACATTTAAAAACATAAGTTTTTTTACTTTACTTCTTATTAATTGTGTTTTTCTTTTATTTAAAATTAAACCTGATTTTGAACATGTGTTCACATTTACAATACTTTATGAATATAGTGGTTAAGTTAGGAGATACATGGCGATGGTTTTTTCACCATTGTAATGGACTCTCGCTACAGGTGTACGTTTAGATGAGTCATGTCCAATTAATTGATCAAAAATACACCATGGACTTAAGTCATCTTTATCGGTTTCTTTTTCTTATACTGGTTGATTTTCAATAGTACAATCTTCTTGTTCTTTAATTATAGAAGTAACCAGCTTCTTAACTCTTTCTTTTGTTTTTTTAGCGTCATTTTTATCAGAAAATCCCTGCACTTTAAATCGTGAATCCATAAACGTACATAATGACAATATGCCACTGTATTCTATCCCTCTAAATCTTTTTGCTAAACCCGAGATTAGTAATTATCCCGTAATTAGTAATAAAAACCCGTACTACGTCGGATACTAACTATGGATGTAAGGTTACTGTTTGCTAAAATTTTATTGCAAGATTTTTGCAGGCAGCGTACCAGAACAATCACTGAACTATCATTCAAGTATTTTTGGCCACTCATTGTACTTGTTATTTCTTTAAAAGGCCGTAAAATTTAGGACAATTACGAAAAAATAATCCAGTCTTCATTATTTAGATTTGGTCTAAGTCTAAGTCTGTATTAACTGATACCAATGTGGAACGGATTGCCTCTTCTAACTCCGTCATTCTTTCTAACATGTAATAGGTGAAGTTCTACCTAGTTTCCACGTCTTGGATTGGCCGTTTGGGATCTTTGTTATGTTGTAATTGATACTTTAAAGGCGTTTCTGAAGATAAGGTACTTTTTTGAAATGTGTTTTTTGCCGAATTGTCGAAAAAAAGACTTTTTATTTTATCTATTTGTACACGACAGCATTTAAGTGCGTCCTCCATCAATAAATTTAACGTATGAGCAAAACAATTTAAATGTTTTCATTCCAAAGCATATTTAATAGCTATGACCATATTTGAGGCATTATCAGTTACTGCAAAATTTACTTTTTGTTTTAGAACCCCTGAATAATAATTTCACTAATTTTAAAAGCGATGTTTTCTTAATTATGGTTTCCAGAAAAATGGCAGCAGTCTAATTAAACCGTGTTAAACTCTAAATTTTCGGTTAAATTCGTTAAAATCAACTAGTTGATGGTTGAAGCTGGTTACTTCTATAAAAAAAAAAGAAAAAGAAGATTATACTATTGAAAATTGACTAGTACAAGAAAAAGAAACTGATAAAGATGACTTAAGTCCATGTAAATGTAAGTACTATTTGTATTGTTTAATTTATTTTTCAAGTTATAATAAATATATTCTTCGTTAGTTTCTTTCACTTTAATACTTATACACATAAACGATAATAGCCAATATGTTTGTATACTCGCTAATTTGAATACTGGTAAACAATCAACTAGTTACAGTTTACGAAAAACGGTTCCGATAAAAATTTAAAAAACTAAAGGACCCACCTCTAGTTTCTTAGCTTTATGAGGATCGGAACCACAGAATATGTAAAATATCTCTGATCGGAACTAATCGTCTCACTAACAGGCAAAATGGGCGTAAAGAAGATTTATGGAGGGGAGACCAAGGGGGAATATGATTGTTATCTTTGTCTATTCGCTGAAAATATGATTTTATATCTGTGTTAGATATCCTGTTAAGTTTTACCATACCGACCATAAAATTTTACCTACACTGTATATATATATATATATTTATAATATATATATATATATATATATATATATATATATATAATATATATATATATATATATCCAGGACATGTAATTAAAAACGAAAAGGAAAACCAAACCCTAGAAATTAAAAGAAGGACACAATTGTCATGGGCTGCTTTTGGTAAGTTGAGCTTCATTTTAAAAAACAAAAAAATCCCAATCCACTTAAAACGAAAAGCCTATGACACTTGTATACTACCAGTTGCAACTTATGGGTTGGAAACTATGGCAATAACAAGAAAAATGGCAGAACAATTAAGAGTAACTCAACGGGCCATGGAGAGGGCAATGTTAAATATAAGCCTCAAAGACAAAATTCCTAACACCGAAATACGTCGAAGAACTAAAGTAACCGACATCATGGGAAAAATAGCGACATTGAGATGGCAATAGGTAGCACATGTAGCAAGACAAGACACCAACAGATGGTCTCGTAAAGTGACATTCTGGAGACATCGAGAAACAAAAAGAAGCGTAGGAAGACCCAAATAGAGATGGATAGACGATGTACCAGCTGTAGTTGGAAAACAGTGGAGGAGAATTGCAAAAGATAGGGAAGCGTGGAAGCAATTGGAGGAGGCCTATGTCCAACAATGGATAAATGAAGGCTGAAGAAGAAGAAGAAGAAATTTGGTGCCAGGGAATAAGTCCTGTTAATTATGATATTTATTGTCGCTTGCAAAATG
The DNA here is from genome assembly GCA_918026665.1 of Diabrotica balteata. NCBI lineage: Eukaryota > Metazoa > Arthropoda > Insecta > Coleoptera > Chrysomelidae > Diabrotica > Diabrotica balteata. The sequence goes on from OU898281.1 coordinate 60,052,534, forward strand.
TTAGAACTAGAGGATGCTGAACGATTGTGACAGTATAATAATAAATCATCTACATATGCTACTTATTTGGTAGGAGAAGGTAAATTAAAACAAGAATCACATATAGTGATACAATTTGATAAATATGTGTAAGAAAATTTAAAATATTAAATTTAAAAAAGTATAAATAAAACAAACAAAAATTATATTTTTTTTATCGTATTACAATAGAATGTTATTACTTAAATTTATACAACTTTTTATACTAGTTTTATATTTGATAAAAATAAAAACAAAATAACATAATATAAAAACAAATGCGTATTTAGTAAAAGTAGGTATAGTTTGTTTCACGCAAAACGGTTGAGTGCTTAATGGTTACCTGAGTTGATTCTATTGTGTATACAAGAGTCTCTCAATAAACTACCAAAGTACACAGGGTCGCACTTCAGAAAGTTTGTTATTTAATATATTTAATTGGTAGCTGTAGCTGTGTAATACGCGATTATAAAAATTTAATAAATTATTTCATATGGTATTTTCAGGTTGTTCAAGTGAATGTACTTGACTATTTCACTCATCCTAAAATTTTTACATAATCTGACCAATCACAAATCAAAGACAGCTTGTGTTATCGCGAAAACACCAACTGTCTTTCAATTCTGATTGGTCTATCAGCTTCGTGTTTTCAACGACGTAACCATGGATACCGATCGCAAAGCAAAGTTTGACGTTTGCCAAAAAAAATATTGTAGCTGTATACGTCAAAATGAGTCGTTTCGGTGGTACTTCAAACGAAGTTATAAACCAAAACATTGAAGAAAATATACCGAGTAACACAAGAAAATCTAAATCTTATATATGGAGACAATTTATGATCTTCTGTGTGGATCGCAACTATAAATTAGATGCAGAAAATAACAACGAAAGACTAGCATTCATTCTAAAAGACTGGGCCTTCAACATGCGAAAAATTGATGGTAGTGATTACAAGGAGAGTGTTATTAAAACCATATGGAATACTACTGCAAAATTGGTACAAGAAAAATATTTCTGTGAGTATCAGGGACATATTGATCCCTTCAAAGATATAACCTTCAAGGAAGCGAGAGCGGCTCGTGATAGTAAGAGAAAATTGTTGCAAACTGTACCCGACAAAAGGAAAATGAATATAAAAATATGTGCTTACAATGGGCGAAGACACGCCAGAGGGACTCCAAAAGAAGTTTTTTCATATAGCTGCCGTATAATTAGCTTGGAGAGGTAACGAAGCAAGTTTTTCCATGTTACATTTTTTCCAGGAAGAGACAGACTAACAACAAAGGCTGTTTAACCCTAGAACACTAACCTTAATTTCCATTCCCATAGACACTAACCATTCGTGATATTTACGATTTTTTTTTCAACTCCAAAAAAGTAAAACAAAAAATTAAGATGATATTTTAATTAATTTTTTAAAGGAACGAAGGAACATTTTTATATCTAAATTGTACAAAAAAAATTCAAAATTTATGCATCTACGTCACAGGTAACGCAACAACGAGCACGTTGTTCTGCGCAAAATGCTCGTTTGCAGTGATTACAATGAAGTGACGTCATTCTTCTTTTTTTAGAGGGACAGATGTAACATGTAGTACGTTTGTTAGAAGGTTAATTGTCCTCAATAAATTCCAAAGGAGTTTTAATTAAATCACTAATCAGAAGCTTCACCGAGCGTTGCAAAGTCGGCATCGCAAAACGCTTTTCAAGCCATAATCTTATGAGTTCTTGATAGAGATTTAACATAAAAGCGTTTCTTGTTATTGGCTCCTGATTATTTCTTGATAAATTATGATTATATATAATCCAAGAGTTTATACACGCTATGTTGATTATACCATAGAATATACACAGCGGCCATCTTCGAGTTTTTCGGGAGCAGCTTCGATGGCCACACATTTGGTCAAAAGTGTCCACACCACCCTTTGTTTGGTTATAGTGCAATATTATTTCGGGTTTTTTAGTAGTTGAACAAACAACTGAGCCTTCGTGCATTGTTGACAATACTAGAACGGTTTTGTTCTTTTTGGATTTATAGGACACTAACGTCTTCTCTTGGTCAAAGCAAAATTTTGAATTTCCGATTTCTCTGTTTTTAAGATTAATCATTTCAGGAGGTATCTCTTGTTTATTTTGCCGTAAAGTACCAATAATTGTAAGGTTGTAATGAGGCTTCAAAAGAGTATCAGCAACGTTCACTGAAGTGAACCAATTGTCCATTGTGACGTTTCGGTAACTTCCGTAAATAGTTTCAGTCAACTTTTTAACATAGTATTCTTCTAGAGATTCCCCATTTGTGTGCGTATGTTTGCCGAGATAAGGGTCTGCGTTCAACATGTACTTGGTACCCGCGTCGCAAGTCATCACAATTTTAATTCCGTACTTGGCGGGCTTATTCGGGATATACATCCTGAAAGGGCACCGGCCCCTAAAATCAAATAACTGCTCGTCAATAGTTATATAGCTACCTGGTCGATAAGACTCTTTACAATTAAAAATAAATTCATCACATATTTCTTAAATAGGGGCTGTTGGAAAACCAACTAATTCTTTAACTGTTTTAATTTAACCTAACGCCGCCTCTGTTCCTGAATAACACATGTTAGCCCTTATTAGTTAAAAGAACCAGAAATCTTCAGTGCATTTGACGCCCCTCTTACACCCGCTGACCCTTTGTCATTTACCCAAGCTGGCCACATATTGCATACAAGCATATAAGGGCAGTCGCATTAAGTAGTTCAAGTTAAGAAGTCGCTAAATAAGTTATTCTCTCTCCTCGTTCTCTCTCTCTCTCTCACCCGTATATAGATATATTACAAGTTATATTATAAGTTAGTTTAGTGTTGCAAAGTGCAAGGTGTATATATGTAAAATAGTTTACAAGTAAAATAAAGCGAAGAAGTAAAGTGTAAGTGTATAATTTCACCCCCACAAGAGTAACAAAACGAATCAGCAACCTACGCTTAAATCCTGTAACAAATCAAGACAGGTCACCACAAGGGTTTTGGTGCTCTCAGGGAACGTTGAAAATAACCCCATCGTTTCCCTTTATGGTCCTTCATCGCTAGATCTCTTGTGGAAGGTGAATTTAAGAAAAAAGAAAAAATCCCGGGAAAATTCAAATCAAAAAGCCGGTAACGCCACATCACGGAATCATCGCCCTTTCTCTCTCTGCATCTGCACGCAACACCACCGAACGCAGCACATGGTTAGTATACGGAGTGTACGTCTTCAAGTTTCGAATACACCGATTGTCGAGTCACCGAGCAATCTACAAGGTATCTCTCTCATACACACAAGGTAAGCGGCTCTTTCTCTCTCATTCTTCACTCTCGACGACACGAACAGAGCGACGGATTTCACAACAGGTGTGAAGTTGTTGACAGTTTGTGTGTTTTTGTGTTTTGTTTTGGTTTATTTAAAGGTTAGACACTAGAAATTTTTAATTTTATTATATTCAATTAAACTCACATAAGGATTTAAAAAAAAACTGATTAAAATAGTAATTCGTATAAAATTATAGTAGTAATTGTGTGTTTATACGAGTTTATATATATTATAAACATATAAAGTTGTATATTTTATTTTATCATATCAATAAGTACATCAATCTCTTTAAAAATGGCTTTGGACACATTAAAAACTGAAAGAAAAGTATTAAAAGCAGGTATTACTAGAATTTTCAATTGGTTCAACATTAACAAAGACTCAGAACTTGACATCTTGCACTTTGAAAATAGGGAAAGGCAACTGAGGACCTATTTTCAACAATATGAAGCAATTCAACATCAGATCGAATGTTCTGATGATGCTGATGTTGAATCTTCAGATAGGGATGATGTAGAATGTAAGTATTTTAATGCTCTGGCAGGGATTCAAAGAAAAATTAAAAATATTAATGAAATTGTAACAAATGTAGATTCTCACAATACTTCACAAAGTCATGCCTCTAAACATTCAATAAGACTGCCAGAGATAACAATGAAAGTTTTCACAGGTGAATTCTCAGATTGGAACTCTTTTATTCAACTCTTCAGCACTTTAGTAATTGAAAATCCTGATTTGAATGATTTACAAAGGCTAATATATTTAAAAACGCATGTTAATGGTGAACCTTTGGAATTAATTAAAAGTTTGGAAGTGATTGATACTAATTTCCATATTGCTCTAAATACTTTAAAGGAACGGTATGATAATAAAGCTCGCATAGTTAGTAGTTTGATTAAAAGGTTATTGAAAATTCCATCCCTAGTTAAATGCACTCCACAATCACTTCGAAGCTTTTTGACTAATATAAAGCAAACTATGCAGTCTCTCAGTAATATGCAGATTCCAGTTCAGCATTGGGATCTTATCTTGATTGAATTAATCTTAGAAAAGGTAGATTTTAACTCTCATAAGGCATTTGAGTATGAACTTGGTTCCAAGGAAATACCTACATTAGCACAGCTTTTTATATTTTTAGAGAAAAGATGTGAAATCCTTGAGAAACTGCATAGCTCTAATCCTCAGACTCAAAAATTTAATTCTAGTAGTCATGCTCGTGTAACACATCTCTCTAATATTGAAAGTAAACCAAATAATTTAAGATGCTTGTTTTGTTCTCAAAATCATAAAATTTATAATTGCAATGGATTCAAAGGCTCATTGCTTCAGGAAAAACTGAAGTTTGTGAACACAAAGAAATTGTGTAGAAATTGTTTGGGAACAAGGCACTTCACTGCAAATTGTGGTTCGCAGTCAACTTGTTCTATCTGTCATGGAAGACATCACTCACTCCTTCATAGAGACAATCATATACAACACTCAACTGCTACACAAAGATCTCTTCCTCCTGAAGCTCACGCGATCAGAAATGATAACCACTCTTATATAATCAATCATTCTTATAATAGATTACTTAAAATTTCCACCTTATCTCAATCTTGTTTCACCTCCAACAAGATGATAGACCTCATTATCTATCCCTTTAGAACGACACAAAATGGATTTAATGTATCGTGTGCTGTACTGTTCTAAGGTCTGAAGTAGAGGAAGCCATAAAACACCTTAAAAGAAATAAATCACCTGGTTGCGATAATATCACGGCAGAACTTTTACAGAACATGGGTGAACATGGTATCCAATTAATGTGGAGACTGTGCAATCATGTATGGAGAATCGGTAAATGGCCCAGCGATTGGTGTACCGCACTATTTATTCCCATTCATAAGAAAGGCGTAACCACAAAATGTAGTAAACTACCGAACAATTTCACTAATTTCACACCCAAGTAAAATTCTGTTGAGAATTATCAAGTGTCGCATGCAGACATACCTGGATAGACAAATACCACAAGAACAGGCAGGCTTCGTTAAGGGTAAAGGCACAAGGGAGCAAATTCTTAATATGCGACAACTCATTGAGAAAGCACGAGAATTCAAAATTCCGATGATCATCTGCTTTCTGGATTATCAGAAGGCATTTGACTGTGTAAACTGGACAGTTTTGTGGAAAGTTCTACATGAGATGGGGGTTCCTGATCATCTGTCAGCTCTGGTGAAAAGTCTATATGAGAACAGTGAAACCAGAATAAGAATTGAAAATCATAAGTCCGATCCTTTTAAAATAGGCAGAGGAGTCCGACAAGGATGTATTCTATCTCCAAGTCTTTTTAATTTCTATGGGGAATATATAATGAGAAAAGCACTCGACAAATGGAATGGCGGTATTTCTATAGCAGGAAAAAAGATCTCAAATCTCAGATATGCAGATGATACAACATTAATAACTGCATCCGAAGAAGAAATGTCCAGCCTGCTGCAGCTAGTGGAAGTCGAAAGCAATAGATGTGGTCTCAAGATCAATAAACAAAAAACAAAAATTATGATAGTAGACTATTCAAATTCACTTCAGACAACAGGAGCCTTGGACCAGTTTGAAGTGGTTAACGAGTTCAATTATCTAGGATCCTACATCAATAATACAGGATCTTGTGAAACAGAAATACGTAGGAGAATAGGCATGGCTAAAAACGCTATGAGTCGATTATCAAAAATCTGGAAAGATCGCGCCTTGTCGAAGAACACCAAAATAAGATTAGTACGTGCATTAATTTTTCCCATATTTAGTTACGGATCCGAAACATGGACAATCAAATCGGACGACAGAAAAAGGATTGACGCTTTTGAAATGTGGTGCTGGAGAAGAATGCTTCGGATCTCATGGACGGAACACAGAACAAATCACTCAATCCTCCAAGAGCTTAATATTCAGACTCGACTTTCGTCTATTTGCCTCTCCACCGTCTTAAAATTTTTCGGCCATATTGCAAGAAGAAGTGATGATAATCTTGAGAGACTTATAATTTCGGGAAACGTTGAAGGGCGCAGAAGTAGAGGTCGCTCACCTATTCGATGGACGGATCAGGTACAGAAAGCCAGTGGAAAAACATTTTCAGAATCCATGAGGGAAGCTCAGGACAGAAGCCGATGGAAAGAGATAGTGGCTCGTATTATAGGGAATCACGACACTCAGCAATGAGGAAACGACTGAGGAGGAGGAGTGCTGTACTGCCAACTATAACGTGTAAATTACCGCAGGTAAAGATAAGTAGGTCTCACTTAAGTATACCTCATGATATAAATCTTGCAGATCATTCATTCTCAGTACCTGGTAAAATTGATATGTTATTGGGCAATGACATATATTGTGATCTGTTAACAGATGGAATAATAAAACTTGGAAATGGCCCTATACTGCAAAATACACACCTTGGATATATTTTCCAAGGAAGACTACCTTCACAGTCAATTCCCAACTATCATGCACATGTCTCGGACAATAACAAGCATTCTTCTTTCTCAACTCAGGTCTCTCTTTGTATCAATTCTTTGCATAACACTGAACCTCTCGATGCACTCATTCAAAAGTTTTGGGAGGTTGAAGAACTCCCTGAAAGTCCCATGCTCAGTCAGGATGATGAACTTGCTGAACATATCTTTAAAACCACCACAAAATTATTACCTGAAGGTAGGTTTCAAGTAGATCTGCCACTACGATCTTCAGCAGAGCCTAAAAGACTAGGCAATTCCTTTTATTCTGCAAGACAGAGGTTCTACAATCTAGAAAGAAAACTTGTAAAAGATAGCACAGTTTACACCCAGTATAAGAACTTCATACAAGAATATCTCTCTCTTGGTCATGCAAAGGTGGTACCTCTCACACTCACAAACCCAATGTCAGAAAACAAATACTTCATCCCACACCATTGTATTATTCGTGAGGAAAAGCTCACAAACAAATTACGTGTTGTGTTTGATTGTTCCATGAAAACAAGCTCCGGTATCTCACTCAATGACATTATGTTGAAGGGGTATAAAACTCAACCAGAACTAATTGACACTCTCATAAATTTTAGAACATTTCTATATGTTTTTACCTCTGATCTCAGGCACATGTACAGGCAAATCCTCATAAACCCCACTCAAAGGTATCTCCTAAACATTCTCTGGCGAAACTCCCCTCAAGATGAGTTGCAATGCATCCAGTTGAATACTGTAACATATGGTACTAACTGTGGTAACTTTCTTAGCTGTAGATGTCTAGTCGAGTTAGCTCGCACTCATCAAGGATCATATCCTCTTGCAAGTGATGCTATTCTCAATGCATGCTATGTAGATGACATGTTGTATGGTGCTGATGACCCAACAAATCTCTTAAAGGCATATTTTGAAATCACAGAATTATTGAACAAGGTAGGAATATCAGTACACAAATGGTGTTCTAACTCTCAAACATTTTTGGAAAATGTCTCCTCTCGTTCTCATGATTCCAATTATGTTATAGCTCCAGAAAATGGTAATAGTAAGGTATTAGGACTCTACTGGAATGCCAACTCAGATGTATTCTCAATTTCTGTACCTCAGTTCTCACAAGAATCACTCATAAAAACCACCTATACTAAAAGAGAAGTGCTTTCGCTGATAGCTCAAATTTTTGACCCTGAAGGTCTCATTGCTCCAGTAGTAATTATTGCAAAATTAATAATGAGAAAAATTTGGCTTGCAAAAATTGATTGGGATGACCATCTCAGCTCTGAAATTTTGAAAGAATGGCTCAAATTCATTCAAGGTCTATCTTGCTTGCAGTCACTAAAAATTCCTAGATGTCTTTTCAAAAATAAAAATATTAGAAAGATCGAAATTCATGGCTTCTCAGATGCTAGTATACAAGCATATGCTGCATGTGTATACATTCGTGTTATTTATGATTCTAACACTTTCTCTTGTGCTCTTATCGCCTCTAAAAGCAGAGTGGCGCCTCTCAAAATTGTTAGCCTTCCCAGACTCGAACTTATGGGTGCGGTTATATGCTCAAAACTCACCCAACGAATTGTTAGTACCCTTAAAATCAGAATCCCACAGATTGATTCCATAAATTTATGGAGTGACTCAGAGATTGTTCTAGCTTGGTTAAAATCACCTCCTTCACGTTGGACTCCCTTTGTTGCCAATAGAGTGGCAACAATACAACAAAACTCAGAATTTATCTGGAGGTATGTTAAATCCAAGGAAAATCCTGCAGATATTTTGTCTCGAGGTATATCACCGTTAGAACTTCCGAACAGTACACTCTGGTTTGATGGTCCACATTTTCTGTCCCAAGTTGATTTAAATCTCACCCTTTTCAATTCAAAAAACAAAATTAATCACGTTCCAGAGGAAAGAAAATCTCAGATTGTCCATCATGTTCAAGTCTCTCCCTCATTCCTAGATGAACTCATTCGACCATTCTCTTCATTTACAAATCTACAAAGAGTGATTGCTTATTGCTTAAGATTTGCTCATAATACCAGGAAACCATCAGAAAAATTCTCCAACAATCTTTCTGTAAGGGAACTCAAATCGGCTGAACTCGTAATTGTCAAACTCATACAAGATGACTCGTTTTCACAAGAAATTTCTCTTCTCAAAACTAAAAGGCCAATTACAAACAAATCCCTTTTGTCCATGAACCCCTTTCTGGATGAACATGAAATGTTGAGAGTTGGTGGAAGGTTAAAATATGCTTCTGTACCATTTGACCAAAAGTATCCTCTTCTCTTGCCTTCTAGGAATCAGCTAGTGAAACTTATGCTAAGGAGGGAGCATATTAGATTGTGTCATGCTGGTCCACAATGTACACTCTCCAACTTTAGACTAAAATATTGGCCTCTTGATGCTCTGCGGGAGATCAAAAGAATTGTTCACAGTTGTAAGATATGCTTCCGTTTTAAGGCTCAAACAGCATCTCAGCTGATGGCAGACTTGCCAAGAGAACGTCTAGTGTGTTCGCAACCATTTACAAATGTTGGAACAGACCTAGGTGGACCATACAATCTCAAAACTTCCAAACTTCGTAAGGCTCCTGTAACCAAATGTTATATTGTTGTGTTTATCTGTATGGTCACTCGAGCATGCCATCTGGAACTTGTCTCCAATCTAACCACAGAATCATTTCTGCTCACCCTCAAGCGTTTTATCAGTAGACGTGGCAATCCCTCTGTCATATTTTCTGATAATGCAACCAACTTTCTTGGCTCCAAAAATCAATTGAGAGAATTTGCTCAATTCTTGCGGAACCAAGACACTCAAAAGTCAATAAAGGATTTTCTCGCTTCCTCTGAGATTACATGGAAGTTTATACCTCCTCACTCTCCACATCATGGTGGGATCTGGGAAAGTGCCATAAAAAGTGCGAAGTACCATCTCCACAGGCTTGTTGGCAACCTAAACCTCACGTTTGAAGAATTCTCCACTGTATTAGCCCAGATAGAGGCTGTTCTCAATTCTCGCCCCCTCAGTGCCATGTCCAATCAGCCTGGGGATCTCTCTGTACTCACCCCTGGTCACTTTTTAATAGGCAAACCACTCACCTCTTTCCCAGAGTCCGATGTAAGTGAAATTTCCTCCTCTAGACTAAATCTCTGGGAGAATTGCAAAAAAATCCAACAACTTTTCTGGAAAAGATGGAGCACAGATTACTTGAATAGGTTGCAAAACCGTCCCAAGTGGCTCACCTCAAACAAAAATATGAAAGAAAATGATCTTGTCTTGTTGAAGGAAGATAATACACCTCCCTTATATTGGCCGCTTGCCAGAGTGATTGAGGTCTACCATGGCAGTAATGGCAAGGTGCGGGTTGTTAAGATCAAAACAAAGGATGGAACTTTCACACGTCCCATCACAAAATTGTGTCCATTGCCAGAAGAGTATTCTGTGTAAATATTAGGTAAATGTTACATTGTATTGTAAAGTGTGTTGATTAGCTACTAAGTGTAATATTTTTTAGGGAATAAGTTTACTCACCCATGCATTCTATGTTTAGTTGATAGTTTATTGTTAAGTGTTCTCTAGAATTAGGTTTACAGTAGAATTCATCTTCTGTTAATCTAGTAACTTTGCTCTTGTTGTTGTCTCTTGTTATTTTCTCTTGTTATGTCGTTAACTATTTTATTATTTGAAGCAATGCTTCAAGGCCCGGGAGTATGTTGGAAAACCAACTAATTCTTTAACTGTTTTAATTTAACCTAACGCCGCCTCTGTTCCTGAATAACACATGTTAGCCCTTATTAGTTAAAAGAACCAGAAATCTTCAGTGCATTTGACGCCCCTCCTACACCCGCTGACCCTTTGTCATTTACCCAAGCTGGCCACATATTGCATACAAGCATATAAGGGCAGTCGCATTAAGTAGTTCAAGCCAAGAAGTCGCTAAATAAGTTATTCTCTCTCCTCGTTCTCTCTCTCTCTCTCTCACCCGTATATAGATATATTACAAGTTATAATTATAAGTTAGTTTAGTGTTGCAAAGTGCAAGGTGTATATATGTAAAATAGTTTGCAAGTAAAATAAAGCGAAGAAGTAAAGTGTAAGTGTATAATTTCATCCCCACAAGAGTAACAAAACGAATCAGCAACCTACGCTTAAATTCTGTAACAAATCAAGACAGGTCACCACAAGGGTTTTGGTGCTCTCAGGGAACGTTGAAAATAACCCCATCGTTTCCCTTTAGGGGCAAACCTATCTAAATTTCTTCTTTCAGCTCTTGTGGCTTTATTATCGAACCTAAGATTATGTAGAAGAAAATCAAATCTTTCGCAGCTCATTGTTGCTCTATAAACGGAGCCAGACATTTTGGAATCAAACATCTCTCTACTGTAAAGATGGTTATCTTTTTGTGCTCCATAAAATATAAGTAGTCCAACAAGAGCATTTAATTCATCCCTTGTTACGAGAGAATTAGTATGTTTAGCAACTTTAAAATTTTTAGATTTTAGGCTGATTTGAGTATTGGTGTGCAACAGAATTTTTTCGTACATAGAATCATTTATCAAACACTGAAATACATCTAATGGTGTATTAGCATCTTTTGCCTGTCCAGATGGCCCTTGAACAATGTACAAAATATTCCTTTTGGTGGTACGTTTCCGAAGATTAAATACAGTACACCAGCGATGAACATTTTTGCCTTTGAGACTTGTAGTCAAATTTATAGTATGAGGATCAGATTTGTCCACAATGTCTTCGGTTTCTCGCTTTTCCAATTGTTGAAAACACACTTCTTGATTACCTTTTTCATTTTGATGAGGCTAAGTTTGGCTAATAATTTGTTGAAATGAATGTTCTTGTTGAATGTAGGTTTTCACAGAAGAAATCTCATATTGAACTCTACATGAACTACTAGGCATAGAAACAGAGGTAGAGCAGTTATTAGACTTTCTTTTTTTTTCGTTTTAGGACTGCTATGCTCAAAATCGCTGCTTTCGTCACCAGAAAATTCTGGCTCGTACTCAGATTTAGACAGGCTGAAATTTTGTACTGTCTTCACTTTCTGAATAACTAGAAGTTTCTTCATTTGATTGTAGGCTCTCATCATCAAATTCACCCATCAATATTTTTTTGGCGTTTAATTCCAATTCTAATTGGGTTAAGGGCCTTTTATCTTCAAATTTTCTAGCCATTTTTTAATTAAATTTTCTGTAAATGACAAAAGAAAACAATAATACCAAAATAAAAAAAACTTACGTTAACAATAAACTTTCGTAAAATTTACGAAGCAACTGAGATCTTGCGGGTAACGACTGCACAAAAAAAGACAACTACTCCGTGAATGTACTAGGCAGACTGAATAACGAAGCTACTCATATACCTGTGCTTCCAAAATTCATGCAAGGTTGCCAATTCTTAAGAAAACAATTGGCGTTCGTATATTTTACGAATGGTTAGTGTTCTAGGGTTAACAAACAGAATTGCATACAACCCGATATTCTCCAAAACCCACCAAGGTGGTGATAAAAACTGCAGATAATAAATGGCTTACTCAAAATTTGAAGAATCCTGAAATGTGTCCTGTGAGATTATACCGGAAACTTATATCGAAAAGGGAAACTATTACCAATCATAGACGTTTTCTGACTGTGAATGGCAAGTGGAATAAATATAATAATAGTAATTGGTACAAGAATTGTCCTATTGGTATTAATACAATATCCAAATGGACAAAAATATCTGCAGAAAAGATAGGATAGGACACTAAAAAAGTGAAAATAACAAATCACTCTAATCGTGCCACTGCAGTTAGCCAGTTACTACAATCTGGCGTTAGTGAACAACAAGCTATGAAAATTGCTGGACATGGAAGTTCGAACTCGATGAAACCGTATTTACATCTTAGTGCCGAACATCATCAGAACATAGTGAATACTTTTAGGAATACTCCAAGTACATCAAGTAATAATAGCAACAATACATTGTATCCACCTAATAACGGTCATACTATCCAAAATTTTTACAATTGCATCGTTTATAATAATTATAATGAGAATAATGTATTTTTTTGGTGTACAAATTATTTATTGTTATAGGTAGAAAATAATTATAACAAATTATTTATAGTTATAATAAATATTTCATAATTATGACTAATTGTGAATTACTCAAAAAATGGGTAGATTTGGGTTACCTAGATCAAATGTATTATTATTAAATTCCTTCATATCATTCTACTGAATTTTTGACCTATCAGTTTGTTCATGAAATAGTCCAACAAAATACCACTCGTGATTTAATTTAGCTTATAAGTCTGTCTTTTATATCTTGACTCAACTGAGTTTCTTAGTTAATCACTTAGTTAACTCAAGTTAATCGACAGACTTATTACGCAAATTGAATCACTAGTGGTATTACTATTGATAATTGAACAATTTTTAACACGAAGAAAGTAGTTTTTGTATTCTACGTGAATAATTGTAGTATATGGATCTAAATTCAGAAAAGTACTTTCCTTCACACTTTTTACGGGCTTAGGACTGTCAGCAAAAAACTGGCGTGTTTAAAAGTTGTTGCTCTTCCTAATCGGATATCGTTAAAAATGTACAGTAATAATTGTTCTATTTACAGTATATACATAGAAACGTACAAATACATAATGTACAAAAATAGACGAATTGAAAAGAAAAATATATACAAGGTAATATTTACAAAAAAAATATTTAAAATAACCAAAATATATTTATGAATTCCTAAATACCTAATTCTGTTTCGCTGTCGATATCCTCTTTAAGATTAATAACAATTAGTTTAATAATGTGATTCAAAGTAACATATGAATTTTCTACGTTCATTACATGGCGTACTGAATTTTTTTTCTTTCTTTCTTTCTGAACTTTCTGGGGAGATATCATCAACACACTACCACTTAAAGTCGGAGAAACATTTTGTGACCTAACATTTGACTTTAGTTAATGCCACATATGCTCTATGGGATTAAATAAACAATAGTCGGGCGGAAGCCGTAACACTGTATGCCCCTTGTCCTTGGCCAATGCGTCACGAACATATACTTTTTTAATAGAAAATGATTTTAACACTTCTAATAGTTCATTTTTTAAATAACTTTCTTCAAAATATATATCGTTTTCTAACAGGTAGTTTTGAATTTCAATTTTCGTGTTATTTGCACTTGGAGACTTATGTAATTGACGACTATGGTAACTTGCATTGTCCATTACTATCACACTATTTTGAGGAAGGTTAGGTATAAGCAATTCTTAAACCATTGATCAAAAAGCTCTGCCGTTATATCCTCATGGTTGTCCACGCAGTAGTCTTTAATGTTATTTGCAGAAAGCCATAAGGCATTTGGGACCCAACCATTTTCTGATTCTGCATGTAAAATTGTTATTCTTTGCCCTTTGTTTGATGAAGCTTTTGTTTGACACCTGTTGTAAGAATCTGACCATCCTTTGAATGGTGTTTTATAAGTGTCGAACCATGTCTCGTCCAGAAAAATTATTGGTCGATCTTCTGTACGGTACTTTCTTATAGAAGTTATATATTCAGTACGCCACTTTTGTAAACGATGGGACTCCATAAGCACTTGCCTTTTGTCAATTGTACGATATCTGAAGCCCATTTTAGACAAAATCCTCCAAATACTAATGTGGCTACAGTTTATTTGTGTATCATCATATGATTAGTAAGCCGTTGTTTTAAAGCATCTAATGTAGGTATCCTTTGCTTTTCGTACATTGTGCAAATTTTTCGTCATATTAAGTCCTTATCACTTTCGTCAATACATTTGGTAGAAACGGCATTCTTACACTTCCTTCTTGACCTAATGGGATTTGATGTAATTCTTTTCACTGTGGTTAGAGGTATTTTCGTTAAATCAGTTAATTCAATCGTAATCGTTAAATCAATTAAATCCTCTTGTAAGTATAGAACTATATATTGTTTTTACGATTTCTCTGGCGTCAGCAGATAAATACTTTTTCTTTGCTGGAACACTGGAAGAAGCATAATCAATGTTTTTCCACGGATGCCACATAATGCTGTTTTATAGGTATAAATACGTATAACACTGGTAATACTTGTAACACTTTTAACTAAATAAAACAAAATGTATATTTAAAAATTTCTCATCGGTTTTATATACTTTTACAAATTATACAGAATAGAGGGAAACTGTATAATTATTCTAGAATATACTTAACGATCAACAAATTTATTGTGAATAAAATGAGGTTGAATGCTCGAATAAATGAACTTTAAAAATAAGGCTATTATCGAGCACAAGTTAATTAAATCTAGCCCAAGTACTTTCGCTTAAAATAGCATCTTCAGGGACATCTCGTCAAAATGTGAACTATCCGGCAAGCGTAGAATGTGAAAACATTAAAAGATTATCCCTCCAGATACTGACAGAGAATGTAGCGTAGAAGTAATTTTAAACTGTTTGTCCTCGTTTTAGTGTAGTGTTTTGTACAATTTATGTTATTTTTAATGTTTCCACATTCTACGCTTGCCGGATAGTTCACATTTTGACGAAATGCCCCTGAAGATGCTATTTTAAGCGAAAGTACTTGGGCTAGATTTAATTAACTTGTGCTCGATAATAGCCTTATTTTCAAAGTAAATTTATTGTGGTCATTAACAGATCAACTATTAATAGTGAAACTCACTGTTAAAATGTTTACAACTTTATGAAATAAAATGTATTCTAATCGTCTTTTTAATTTAATACGATTTTTTAATCGTTTTTATATTACCAGGAATTTATGATACAAACAAGACAACGACACTCCACAGTAGCTTCAATTTTACCTGAATACATACCTGTTCAACTAATTTTGACTAAGCTAGGGTACTTGCGGTCAGGTTTTATTGCGATCATTAAGCACTCAACCATTTTTCGTGAAATAAACTATAAATAACTCCTTACCTGAAGAAGCTTAAGAGTCGCATCAGTTCTACTAACTTTCTAAAAGTGATGCTACCAACTTAACGATAAAAAAGGAAGTCAATTAAAAAAAATTAAGTTCCAGTAAACAAAAGTGTTGATCCCGATACTTGAGTACACAGAGCCTGGCGGCTTTCGCCAACATGATATTCGAGTTAAGCGACATTTTACTCAATATTTGTTGGGTTAAAAATTTAGTATTTGGAAATCCTGGAAAAAAAATTTCCAAAATACATTTTCTTATGCACAAATGCAATTTTTTATTTCTTTATGAACGCATTAGTTTTTGCTTGTAGTACAAAATTTTCTGACGCTCTCACGAATCGAATACACCAAACTGCATATTAATCCGTTTGACTGCGCCGATTTTCGAAGGTTCATCGCTTAATTTCCTCGACTATTTGTGGTTCATGAAAAGAAACTTGTCTAGTAAATGATATAAAATTACAATATAATTACAGATATTCATATTAACTGAAAAGTTTTTTAGTTACCAAACATCAAATATCTATGTTCGAATTATCGAAAAAGAGATCATATTCAATTTAACATACATTTGTACATATTGAGTATTCTACATTATTAAGATTATCGGTTTTTAATGTTTACGTCTCCGTTTTGCTAAGACCTTCGTACTTCGCAAAAAGGTTGGTTATGAATCTAGGGTCGACTTTTGTTTTTCTTAGTCCATTACTGTAGCTAAATGGGGTTGTAGACATGTATTTATCTGACAGTAAAAGAAAATTTGGTGTAAATAATTACCAATATATTTTGTGAATACATTTTGTTCAAAATAACTGTAATACATTTACTCGTACAATTAAATATACATACATACAAAACTTAGCTACTGATAATCAACAAAAATTTACGCTATTGTATGCAGGTACGTTATGTATGCGTGAATTGTGCGGCATATCTAAAACAAAAATGCGGACGTGAGTTGTAAATTTTTTGTATATACTAGGTGGGTCTTAAGTAATTGTAAAAAAATTAACAAAGTTAAGGGAACTTGCTTTAATAAAATGTTGATATTAATAAAGGTAGAGGGTGTTAAAGTGACATTTTAGAATTTTATTTTTCGGTCAAACTCTAATGTTTTTAGAAATTTATATGTATATTCCCTTGCACATTCATTCTTTATTTCTGCCCACGATTGTCAAAATTTGCGTTTCTTTGCCATGCTGTATAGGCTTGTTTTCTTATGTCATAGTTAAATCTTAAATTTGGGCGTCTTTTTGGTCTCTTGACGCATCTTGTATACCACAGTGTTATTCTAGTAGACCACCTATTGTTAGTTGTTTTCTTCGGATCACGGCTCTCTAAAGAAATTAAGAAGAATTTTGGGCAGACGATGGCATATGATCAGAAATTTTAGCCACCATGGCACAAAGACGATTTCGATTTTTGTTAAAATTTATAAGTTTTGATAACCAGAGACAAAAGACTCAACATTGATAAACTAGATCCGATAAGATAGATTCTTGAAACATTTGTAAAAACGGTCAGTCTCGTGATACCTTTGCTGACTATGTAACTCTTGATGAGATGCTTTTTGCTTTTCGTGGAAAATGTAGCTTCCGCATGTACACTCCAAACAAACCCAAAAGATGCTGACGCAAAACATTTTACAATAATAATATAGTTATATATATATATATATATATATATATATATATATATATATATATATATATATATATATATGCTGGTCAACAACCTGCTGTACAATATAGATTAGATAATTTATTTGCAACAGTTACTACAATGATCTACTAAGAAATATTACGATGGATCGCTGGTTTGTTACCAGCAACCTTGTTATCCAACTGAAAAGAGAACACAGGCTAACGGTTCTGGGTACGATTGGTTTCTAAAGAAAAGGATTTCCCTCAATTAGGTAAGTTCTTCTGTGTTTGGTTTTGGAGCAAATATGACGGTGCTATCGCATGCATCCAAAAAGAATAAAAATGTGTTACTAGTTTCATCCTTTCACCGCACTGATACACTAGACAAAACTAGCAAGATGCCATAGATTCTTATTCTTAGGGTGCCTGTCCGTTCCGAACGTTGGCGACCATTCTGGCTATGATGACTTGGTTGGTTGCTATACCAAATAGCTGTGTTGAGGTCTTTCTATACCATGCTCTCAGGTTAGCAAGCCAGGATATTCTTCTTCGTCCTGTGGACATTTTTCCTTCAAGTTTACTTTGTAAAATGCATTGAGGTAGCTCTTATCTGCCTTGATTTCTCATTATATTACCCAAGTACTGCAGCTTGCTGCTCTTCACGATATTGACCAAATTTGCAGTTGTGTTCATTCTCCGCAGTACCTCTTCATTGGTGACTTTGTCTGTAAATGGTATTTTCAAGATCCTTCTGTATGAGCATAGCTCAAAAGCCTGAAGTTTTGAAAGAGTTTCCGTCTTTAATGTCCACGTTTCTACTCCGTACAGCAGCACTGAGTACACATAACATTTAAGGAGCCCTATTTTTGTTTCTAGGGTGAGGTCATGGCTCTTGAACACAGAACTCATAGTCAAGAATGCACTCTTTGCCTTTCCAATGCGACATTTAATCTCTTGGGTATTGTCCCACGACTCATTGATTATAGTTCCCAAGTAATTGTATTGTGAGACTCGTTCAATTTTCATTTGGTTTACATACAGATTTGCTTCAGTTAAGTTTTCCTTGCTGATGTTCATTAGCTTGGTTTTGCTAGTGTTTCAGTCCATATTTTCTACTTGTTTTTGTTATTTTGTTCATTAAGTTTTGCAGCCCTTCTATGGTATTGGAAAACACTATTGTATCATCTGCATACCGCAAGTTATTGAGCTTGACTCCATTTATCGAGATACCTTCACCAATATCTTTTAGACCCTCTTCAGAAATGTGCTCCGAGTACAGATTAAATATGAGTGGTAAAATTATGATCCCCTGTCTCACTCCCCTTATGATTTTAACCTGATCTGTATATTCTTCATCTATTCGGAGTACCGCTGATTGATGCCAGAGATGATTTTAGTTTATTATCATACTAAATGTGGACTAGATATTGTAGATAAAACGGAATCATCTCACGATGTGTCTAGAAATACTAAACGACGGCCACTTATAATTTTTATGGGGTCCTAAATATCGCCAGTATTAACGCTTTTGTAATTTAAAAAAATAATAACCCCAATACGAAATATACGAAACAACGAAGATTGGTTATTAAAAAATTAGAAGGACACTGTGTAAAAAGGTATTTGGAATCAAGGGCTACAATGTCAGGACTGCATTCTAACATTCGACAAGATGTTATAAAATACTCTGGAATGCTGACACAAAACCGACCTAATTTACCACCAGGTAAAAAGGCATTACAAATACTGCAAAACAGATTAAAACCTGATATTTTGGCACATCTTGCAAAGACTGGTTGTGCATGGATCATCTCGTAGCTTGCTGTGAGAAGTGTGTTTAGCAAAAAAACTTAAGAAACTGTTTGCGTGAATAATTTTTTATATCTCTTGTGTCATAGAATTTTGCTAAACTCTTTGTATTTTTATATAGTTTCATTATTGTTTTGATCAACTTTGTTAAAACAGAGAAACAATTTGGTTTTTTTGTAAGTGTGGTAAGCTGTCAAAATTATTATGCCAAAAATTAAATTTTTTTTGATCTACTTTAATTTAACACAAGGTGTACATAAACAAACAAAATATTTCCATCAGATGGAAGAAAATACCCTATAAGTACAAAAAAAAATATTCTGTTTCAAAAACAGTAAATAAAATTAATTAAAATAGCCTTATTTGTGGTCCCAATAGACCACCGTAGTTAAATCAGAATTATGCAGCTGATTTTTAAAATGAAATTATCTTTAAAACTGTTAAGTTTCGAGGTTATTAAAAAATATACCTTTTTTGTGAAAATATTGTACCTTTCTGTAATATTTTTCAACAAAAGTCAAAAATAACTTAAAAAGAAAAAAGTTAAGGGCAAATATATATATATAATATATATATATATATATATATATAATATATATATATATATATATATATATATCTGGCCCTCTTCATCAGCTGTATTAAAGTGTGCATCAAAATATATATTTTATAGCAAAAAAATGTTTAATTTCCACTTTAATACCCTGTTTGTTTCTTAATATCAACATTTTATTAAAGGAAAGGGCTTAAATCATAATACATAAGTACTTTAAACCTTTAAACTGTAGTGTACTTTGTACAATTACTTAAGGACCTTCTGTATATCACATTCTATAATTTGATAATATTTAGCACGAAAAATTTGTAGTGTACTCATTAAAAGAAAAATATAATTTTTTAAATGCTTAATCCTTTAGGTAATGTATTATATATTATACCTTAACATTAAAAAAATAATATATAAAGCTTATAACATGTAAGACATAAGTTTTTAACCAACACTTAGAGTCAATATAACTTAGTGTTATTTTAACTTATACAATATTAGTTGAAATAACTCCTTTGACCAGAAAAACTAATCTACTTTTCTTACCTAAGTCTCCAATGAAGCACAGTTTGGCACAATAACCAAAATTCTTTAATCAAATAAGCATGAAAAACATGTAATGGGTTATCTTCTCTTAGTTAATAATTGGTATATTGGTAAAATTCTTCTTCTTGGGGTGCCTGTCCGTTCCTAACGTTGGCGATCATTCTGGCTATAATGATTTTGTTGGTTGCTATACGAAATAGCTGTGTTCAGGCCTTTCTATACCACGCTCTCAGGTTAGCAAGCCAGGATTGGTATTATTGTGCTCCAACAATTCCAAAGTTCTTCTGACATAATGAGATAACGGAAAATCAGACCAAAATATTTCGTTGAATATTAATAGTTGGGGTTCAAAGTGGTAGTAAAGCGCAATATAAGATACTGTTTCCAGTTAGCATTCTCTAGTTTCTTCTACTCAATCCCTATCCTCACCTCCACGAATTGCGGCTTGGGCTGCACGGGTGAACCCTGGAAAACCTGAGCAACCTTGCTGGAGATTAAGCAACCAACTCCAATGGAAGGCAGGGTCAGGGCTAACGAGGTAGGGAGAAATGGTCCTCCGAAAAGGGGGTTGGTAAGCAAGGTTAGCTCCTGCCTACTGTCAAAAAATCAATGCTTATAAAACCTAACAAAAGCCTCAGAATTGGACGGATACACAGATGGCGAACCACGCAAGAAAAAGGACAAAGAGACCAAATAATCTACGCATTGGCATGAACATTGCATCGTCGAATAAACAGAAACAGGAAGTTGTAAAGGAATTGGAGCTCCATAAAATTGATATATGTGCCCTGAATGAAACAGAAAAGAAAGGAAAAGGAAGTGCCAATAGAAACAAATTTATATTCTTGTATAGCGGAGTAGATAAAAGCAAACGAGCTCAGGCAGGAGTAGGCCTCTTAATGCACAATAAATATAGTAACAATATTTAAGAAATTAGATACATTAACGAACAAATGATGCTGGTTTGCCTTAAAATGTACTATACGATACTTAATATTATCCCCGTATATGTATCGGATAACAACAAAAACAAGGAAGACAAAGATGCTTTTTATGAACAGCTCCAAGATCTACTGGACACCACCATAGCCGGTAGTAAAACAATAATTCTCGGTGATCTAAACGCCAGAGTAGGCAACATATCTGTGGCTGAAGTTACACAAATATTTAACGAAAAAAAGCTTAACGACAACGGAGAAAGACTTCTAGAACTTTGTTTAATGAATAACCTCCGAATTAACAATACATACTTTGACCACCCAATACAACATAAGATTACCTGGTCAGAAAATACAAGATGACGTAACTCTATGATTGGCTACCTTATAACAAACAGACAAATACACCCTAAGAATATAATAGATGTGCGTACTCTATCTTCCGCCAATGTATGATCCGACCATGGCCTGGTACTAGGAAAAATAAATATAGCAATCACTATACAAGGCCAGTGAAATACAAAAGTAGAAGAAAAGTTAAACATAGAAAGTCTAGAATAAGAAGGGACACAAAAGCTTGTATAGAAACAGACTAACAGAAAAGCTAAATAGTCATAACCTAGAGTCTAAAAAAGAGTATAGAAGAAACCTGAAAAATTATTGAAAAATTTATCCTATAAGCAGCGAAAGAAGCTTTAGGTAAAAGAAAAGTTAACAACAATAAACGGGAATACAAAACTCCATGGTACGACGAAAGGGTGAAAGCACTAGCAAATAAAAAGAAATAGGCTTTTCTAACATACAAAGAAGTGAAGACACAGAAGGCACGAGAAGACTACGTGAGAATCAGGAATAGAGTAAACCAAGAAATAGATAACATCAAAAAAGAACACTGGGATAAATTTACCAAAGATATGGAATACGACCCTTATGGATCCCAGCAAAAGGTGTGGAAGATGATAAATACCGAAGTAGTACTAGTGGAATGGAGGAAAAGTCTCCTATTACCAAGACTTAAAAAGGGAGACTCGAGAAATTCTGAAAATTATAGAGGCATTAGTCTGATGAATAGTACATTAAAATTGTTAACGGCAGTCATAAAAGATAAAATTGAGGAAAAAGCGAACATGGCAGATGAACAACAAGACTTCCGGACAAACCACAGTACAAAAGACGCAATTTTTATTATCAGACAAATAATAGTGAAGTCTATTGAATATGGAAAACCAGCGTACATGTGCTTTGTAGATTTAAAAAGTGCTTTTGACTGGGTTAATCGAAATGACACCTTAAATTTATTACAAAACAAACAAATACACCATCAGATAATAAGCACAATTAATGAAATTAACAAGAACAACAAGACCACAGTTATAATGCCAACAGGAGAAACATATTGCATAGAACTAAAAGGAGGAATCCGCCAAGGAGTCTCACTCAGCATATTGTTATTCAATATGGTGATGAATCAAATAATTCACGAACTAAGAAAATGGCACGGGAGCGCATAAAATCACGATACTATGCTATGCCGATAATGCAGTACTAATTGCTGATAACGAAGATGACCTATAAAGGCAGCTCCACACCTTCAATATCACAACAAACAAACTTAATATGAGAATATCAGTAGAAAAAAACTAAATATATACCTAGTGATCAGTAACGATCGGCGTAGATGCGAACTAATAATAGACGGCAAAAGTGTAGACCAAGTAATAAAATTTAATTACCTATGAGTAAAGGTCACTAGTGACAGAGATATAAGAACAGAGACCACAAAGCAAGCATCAAAAGCGGCAAAAGTAAGTGGTTGTCTTTGAGAAACCATATGGAGAAACAAATATCTGACCACGTAAAGCAAAATGAAAGTATAAAAGACAACAGTAAGACAGACAAACCAACAGAAGTATACTCGAACAATGCAAAATTCAAAATATTAATAGGTGGATAAAAACAAGAAAAAAAAAACTGGAACGAACATGTAAACCGAATGGGACCAGATAGGTTAGCGAACATCTGTAAAAACAACAAGCCGTATAGCAGAAAACCCATTGGAAAGCCGCCAAAAAGGTGAAAAGATAATATAAAGTCAGCAATGACTGAAATACAATAAGAGGAAGATAAACAGTAGTAATCCTAGTCGCACGAAGAAGAAGAAGCAGAAAGATATTTATAATAATATTTACGTTTGTGTAATACAGATGATTAAAAAAACTACTAAAGCTGTTCTTTAGTCTGGTCTAAAAGACAGAATATGCATAAATAAAAAAAAGGTTTCGAAACTTCATTAAATTTGCAAATCCATAACCTGGGGCTAATGCCAGCCACAACCATAATCCGGTCATTGTAACATTTCATTTACGATTTACAAAACTAACTGCACGTTGCAATAAAAATCAAATACAGCGTTTATTTTTAAAAGATTCATTTGTAAGAGACTATGTGACCACAAAAAAATTTACAAAAAAATAAATATAAAAATTATTGATCCAGAAGAAGATTTGAACAGGAACTGGGAAATATTTTAACAATATTGCTGAATCAAATGAAGATCTTAAAAGAAAAGAAAAATAGTTTTTTAGGAAACACATGGATAAACTAAAGATACTGCAATTGATAAAAAGAGAAGATTTTATAAAAACGTAGACATCGAAAAGTTCAAAGGCATATATAGCGGAATTAGAAAAAAAAAATAAGAGAAGCCAAGAAAGAATGATAATGGAAATAGAAGTACTATTGATAAGAGATGATGACTTTAATCTACATAGAGAGCTGAAAAATCTGACCGGCATCCGAAAACAAACCACAGTAGTATAATATTAGAAAAAAAAGATAAAATTACCCTTGACAACAAGAAAAAAGAAAGGTGAAAAATACGTACAGGAGATGTTATCAACAGGTCCTCGAAGATATTTTATATCGTCTCAGGACCATTTTACCTATGTAGGGTCATACGTCGCCATATTACCAATTCCAGCGGCAACTTAAACATCCTAATCTGTAACCATATATAATGTAAAACAACTGTAAATTTATAATATTTAAAGGGTTTTGACCCATATATATTGGTGGTTCATAGCATGTATACCTCCTTCACACTAATGATGAATTTAGCAATCCGAAAACGTTTTGTAATGTAATTATGATAGCCCGTTTGGGCATTTTATTATATACCTTTTTTAAGGGATTTGAAATAAATTTTTTGTAATATATGGTATACAGCCAGCTACAGGAACTTAGTTTTCTAGTGGATTTTTATACAGTAATTATTTAAAGACTAGAAGCAAACATGTAATATAGAATTAGGCGAGAGTCGAGAAACTGTGCAAGTATAACAAACAAAGGAGTCAAACATGCAGGAAAATTGGCAAAAGATAATAAAGCTATAATTCCCAACGAGATGCCAGCAGAAATTATTATATTAATTACAATTAATTATTATATTATATTAAATAGATATACTAAATGACTTGCACAACACCATATATGATGCAGGCGTCATTCCAAAAGAACGGTTTAAGTCAACATTTCTAGTCCTACAGAATCCTACAGTTACTGCAAGATAAAAAAATTTGGATATAAAAGATATTAGAATCACATCAAACCTTTACTTTATTCCAGTGTCATATGTAAAGTTTGGCAACGAACTATCAGCAGAAATAAAAATACATACAATGTGGGGTAAGGCAAAGATGCATATTTTCTCCGCTGCCCTTTAATCTTTATTCAAAAGAGATAGTTCTAGCAGCAATCGCTAAAGGAAACGCCAAAGTGTAATTAAAGTTAACAAAAAAATTATAAATAATATCATTAAGAAGTGTTTGAGATGTTGGCTTATGGAAGAATTTTAAAATTTTTTATTGTCGATAAGGTTACGAACAACGTTTTAAAAAAATGAACAAGAAAAAGAAGATATTAGATACAATTTAAATAATAAAATTGCAATATTTGGTTTAGGTCATAAGAGGTGAGAGATATGAATTGCTGCTGATTAATCTACAGGACAGAAGAAATATAGGCCCACGACATATATCCTGTCTAAACCATTTGAGGCAATGATACAATTATAACTCTGTTGAGTTTTTCATTAAACCAAAGCAGTAGTATTAAAGGTGAATATAATAATGATAATAGATAATCTGCTCAAAGGAGAGAGCACTTAAAGAAGAAAAATACGAAAGCTTTTCCTTGTTATGAGTCCACATACAGTATTTTAAATCTTATTTGAAAAATTTCACTAATTCTTTAAATTTATCTTAGTTTGGACACTTTTAAATATTAGAAGTGTTAAATGCATGGTTGTGTCTCATTGGAGATGAGAAAGCATAACATATATTTTATCAGTTATAGGACAACGATTTCTATAAAAATACCTTTTTCATACAGCTCGTTAATATTGGAAATATATTAGGAACAAAACTGGATCCAGCAGAAACTGCTCTTGGAAATTTTGGAAGTCAGGGACGGAACGACCGTGGCGACACTCTTTTAAACTTCCTACTAGAGAAAAACCTATTCCTAATAAACAGTTACTACTACAAGAAACCTCACCGCAGATGGAGGTGGAAAAGCCCAGATAGGAACACGACAAACGAGATCGATTACTTTATCACTGATAAAAAATACATATTTACAGATGTGACAGTGCTAAATAAATTTGCGAAATCAAGCGACCATCGTATGGTGAGAGCCACCATTGTGTTAAATACCAACTATGAACGACAAAATATGATAAAAAAGAAGCAAATAAACAGATGAACACATCCAAACAACGAACAAAATTTTGAAGATCAGATCGGTAAATTCCTTCAAGAAAAATTATCAACAAATGATATTAACATTCTAAATGACATAATAGTAGAAGTAATAACAGAAGCTCAAAAGAAATGCTGCCCAAAAAGCGTGAAGGAAGAAAAAATTAGTCTGGAAACACAGAAAAAAATGGAACAAAGAAGAATACTGAGAAGCGACGAAAACTCTAGTAACGACGATATAAATAGAATGAACAAGGAAGTATCAATAGAAATTAGAAAAGACTTAAGAAAATACAAAGATGAGAAAATCATCAAAACCATTGAGGAAAATAAGAGTATGAAAATAATGAGACGCAAACTCACAAATGGAAATAAACAAATAGTCAAACTCAAGGATAGAAATGGCAACATCACATCAAACAGAGAACATATGTTACAAATTGTGAAATCATTATATGAGACATTATATAGCAACCAATCGACTCTAGATATAGTCGAATATCAACAGAGGAAGGTCCAAAATCAGGGTTCCGAAGATATTCCAGAAATCTCCTTGGACAAAATTTACAAGGCTCTAAAAAAGATGAAGAATAACAAAGCTCCGGGGGAGGACGGTGTCGTCATGGAAGCGATAAAGTTAGGAGGCTCAGTACTGATAGCCAAAATTCAAAAGCTCTTTAAGCTATGCCTATGGAATCAAAATATCCCAACAAAGTGGAATAATTCAATAACTGTACTCTTACACAAGAAGGGAGATATAGCAGACCTGGAAAGATACAGACCAATCAGTCTCCTTAACCATCTTTATAAATTATACACCCGAATAATAACGAACAGATTAGAGACAAAGCTGGATTTTTACCAACCTTGGGAACAAGCTGGTTTCCGCCCTAATTATGGCACAAACGATCACCTGCAGTGCCTAAAAACGCCAATAGAAAAAACTAACGAATATAACCGTCCCTTGGCATTGATATTTGTAGACTTTAAAAAGGCGTTTGATACAGTGGAACTACCGTCCATCTTAAGAGCACTACAAGATTGCAGGATCGACCACAGATATTGTAATATAATTAAAAATATATATGAAAATGCCACAACAACCATAAGTCTATATTCTGCAACTAATAAAATAAAGATAAAAAGGGGAGTCAGGCAAGGTGATACCATGTCACCAAAGCTGTTCATTACCGTTCTTGAGTATGCATTTAAAAGACTAACATGGCAACAGAAAGGAATATCCATCGATGGAGAAAGATTAAACCATCTACGTTTTGCGGACGATATCGTGCTTCTGTCAGATAATCTGGGAGAGATCAAAGACATGCTCCAAGAACTGAATGACATACTACAAGAAACTGGGCTGGAGATAAATTTTGAGAAAACCAAAATGATGACCAATATGGTTCCCAGCGAAGAGATACAGATCAATAACAACAAGGTAGAATTAATCGATAAATACACATACTTGGGTCATGAAATTAGAATAACCAGAGACAACCAAACCTGCGAGCTAAATAGACGAATCACGTTGGGATGGGCGGCATATGGACGGATGAGAGACATTTTTAAAACAAATATCCCAATTCACCTAAAAAGGAAGGCATTTAACCAATGCATCTTACCAGTCTTGACCTACGGAGCAGAGACCTTAACTTTAACGAAAGCTACTGCCGAAAAACTGAGGGTAACATAAAGGCGAATGTAGAGATCAATGCTGGGCCTGACCTTGAAAGATCGCGTAAGAAATGAGGAGATACGCCGACGAACTGACGCAGACGATATTATACTGCGAATCAATAAACAAAAGTGGAGGTGGGCTGGACATGTTGCTAGAATGGAAGACGGAAGATGGACGAAGAGATTATTGGAGTGGAGACCAAGAGCCGACAAGCGAAGTCGAGGCAGACTACCCACCCGACGGACCGACGACCTAAAGAGAATAGAAACAAACTGGATTGCAGCAGCTAGAGATAGAGAGAACTGGAGACGTTTGGAGGAGGCCTATATCCAACAATGGATGTGAAAATTCGGCTGGATGATGATTATGATTTGGAGCTGTGCGTAAGCATAATTATGACACTTAACATATTGCTTGATATTTGACGTCCTTACTGACTAAATTTTTTAAAAAGTTTTCTATCTACACTCCAAAAAGCTAATTCAGCATTTAACTAAAATAAGTAGTTTTATCTTGAGCAGATTCTACCAATACATTAATACTGGGTTGTATAAATTCTTGACTATAACAAGTTCTATTAATCTTTGACTATGACAAGGAGAAAAGTGAAAAAGTTCCGTGTGGCCAAAGGGCGATGGAGCGTGCTATGTTGGGCGTTTCAATACGAGGCAACATCCCAAACCGCTAGCTACGACGAAGATTAGGAGTGGCTGATACTGTAGAGGGAATAGCAACACTATAGTAAAACTAGGCAGGTCACATAGATCGAATAACAGATAACAGATGAACAAAGTGAAAACTAAAATGAAGACCAAGTGTTGATGCCTACTGAAGCAGAGGTTGTCCAACAACACGTTGCACTGACGATCTAAAACGTTGCCAAAGGAATTGGATTTAAGAGGCACAGCATCCAAATGAATGGATTATTATGAGGGAGATCTATGTTCATCAGTGGAAAAGCAAAGATTAAATGATGAATTCAATAAAAATATGTCTTTCAGTTGTCTAAAAATTTGTAGAAATGATAATCATATATTATTCTGAAGCTATTTCTTGTGGCATTTTAAAGTAATTACTATTTTAATGGACATGTCACAATTAAACGTTAAAATAAGTTTATTGACGTTTTAATCTCCACTTAAAAAATCGTTCTCAAAATATAAACAAGAAACTCTCATTGACAAGAAACTAATTTTTGAAACATTTTGACAGAAGAATTTTTAAAAATTAATGTTGTATTTGAGCAAGGGCATAGGACTCACTTCATAAAAAGTGATGTATGATAACAGTATATTTCAAAAGTGATATAAAATACAGGTATATAAAAAAAGTAATAAAAGTGATATAAAATGATCTATGAAGAATATAAAAATTACCAAATTTTAATGATTCAGTAAATTTGTACTGTAAAGTGATACTAGTAGGAAAGTTTTGGGGAAGTTCTGATTTTTAAATTCCATATGTGTTTTGGGGTGCTAAATCTGAATCTGAGGTTTGCGGTCAAAATTTCGTGACGCAACATTTAAAAAACCAGAAGAAATCGGTTTTTTTTGCTTTTTTCCGGTTTTTTGCCTAAAACTCGAAAACTGTTAACTTTTAGTAAATAGTCTGTTTACAGAAATTAAAGTACTTAAAGTTCTGTACAAATGTCACCATTTTGGTTATTGTATAGACTAACCGTTCGGTCTAAGTGCAAGTTGAAAATTGGCAATTGGTACCGGTGTGACTGCAAAACCCACTTTTTAGATTTGTATTAACGATACAAAATATGTCATCGACGGGGGTTTTTTGTTACACCGGGTAGAATGGTGCCAAGGTCAGACATATGCAGCAGTTATGTATCATATGTCAAATCAAACTACAAATCAAGAGCTATTGTCGTTTTTAATGGCTACCCTGACGAGGCTTGTGGTAGCACCAAGCGTTTAGAACGATTAAGAAGTGCACAAAGAAAACTGCTGCAATATCATTTACAGAAATTATGGTGCCCACTATGTCGCAGGATAGTTTTCTTGCAAACCCAAAAAACAAGAGCCGGTTTATATCTATGTTAATGGAGAAACTTCATGATGCAAGAATTCATTCAAAGCAAGCTGTGGAAGATGCTGATATTCTAATTATCACAACAGCTCTTGAGATAACCCCGTCAAATGAACATGTGAGAGTGGTGGGGGAAGATATCGACCTACTGTCATTTTGATTGACCTTTGTAGCCCTGATATACAAAATGTATTTTTTTTGAAGCCAGAAATATGAAAAGATTCGCAAAGCCTCTACAACCCTTATCTGGCTGCTGAGATAATCCTATTGGATCATATTTTATTCCTGCATGCGATGAGTGGTTGTGATACTACTTCTGCATTGTTTAATCAAGGGAAACTGAAATTTCTTAAAGTCCTGCAGAAGAACAAAGATTTTCAATCGGTAATTGAAGCTTTCAAAGACCCTAATTCAAGTCAAGATGAGATTGCCACAGCAGGAAACATGTTTCTCACGGCTCTATATGGAAAAAAAGAGACAAAACTAAACGATTTAAGATATAAACAATACGTATCTTCATCATTCAAAAATAAGACCAACATTTCCTCATCGCCCCCAACTAAAGCTGCTGCACGAGAACATTTACTGAGAGTTTACTATCAGGTGCAGCAGTGGTTATCCGGTCAAGCCACACCTAACGAGCAACAAAAAGACCCAAGTGAATGGGGATGGTAAAAAACTAGTAGTGGTTTTGTGCCAGTACCAACTACTTTGGACCCTGCACCAAACTCAATACTCGGTACATTTCATGTATATGTGAAAAGGGCTGTCAACGCAATTGTGGATGCAGGAAGGAGGGACTCCATTGTTCCCCAATATGTGCATCATGCGAAAGACTGTGTAACAATGTTGAGCCCCCAGAAGACAGCTCTGACATAGACGTAGAAGAAACTGAGGAAAGAGAGAGAGGTATGTTGGATCTGACAAGTTATTTTGTAGTCATTCATCTCTCCTTGATATATGTGTCTCTCCTCTTTTTCTTTTCCAGAAGAACGACTCCCGACGCTGACGATGGAGCAATCAGACCCTGAGCCAGGACTCGATGCCATCGAAGAACCTCAGTACGATGCGGAAAGTATGTTTAATCTCACAATCTATTTTTCAATCTTCATCTCTTCTTGATAAATGACTTAACTTTAAACTTTTATTTTTCAGAACAACCAGAATCAGGACTCATCGTTATCGAAGAACCTCAGCCAGGGCCTTCCAAAGGACAACGGCTCATATAAATTTTGCATATTATAATTTATAATTATAATAATATATGATCATAAGGAACGAGATTTTAAGTTTTATTTTGTTACGACTTCTACCTACTGAATTTGCATAATTTTTGCCTTTTTTCTTTTTAATTAGTTGTGCGGAAAACCAGGTGACATTTATCAAATGACAGCATCCATAAAAATTAAATATTGAAATGTAAAAAGTGGGTTTTGCATAAACTGCTAAAAATTTACAATTTTTAACTCGCACTAGAAGCCGAACGATTCGTCTGAAAAAAAAACTAAATACTGGTATTTGTAGAAAATTTCAAGTACTTTAATTTCTGTAAACAGACCATTTACCAAAAGTTAATAGTTTTTCGAGTTTTAAGCAAAAAAACCCGAAAAGAGAAGAAAAAAACGATTTATTATTCTGTTTTTTTTTTAATGTTGCGTCTCGAAATTTTGTCCGCAAACCTCAGATTCGGATTAAGCACCCAAAAAACATATGGAATGAAAAAATTAGAACTACCCCAAAACTTTCTTAGCAAAAACACAATTTAACTAAACTATAAAGGGAACATCTCGGTGGTTGGCTGTATACCAGTAAAATATCTAGAAATAAGTACTACCACGCTACAAATTCGACCAAAAGGGTGAAATTTTGACGGTGAAGTTAAACGTATGGTAAATATTTACAACGTCCCGAAATTACATAATTAAAGTAATACATCTTCAATATTATTACACTAAACCGATGATGAAAAAAATGACATTTTTAAGGAAACATTTCCAGCTCGAAAAATGGACGTAGTCCAACGAATGGTAAAAACCTACTGATCAAATTTAAATATAGTAATTCAAAATCTTTCAATGGCCCTTTCTCAAAGAAAATCTATTAAAAATTTTCTTCATTTTCCTTAAGATCATTCTGTAAAAAAAAGATTCATTTCTCAGTTTCCAAAAATCAATTAAACAAAAAATGTCCAAACATAATTTAATTTTTGCAGTAAGGCGGAGAAAGGCCATTATTTGGCTAAATTAAAGCGTGACTTCTATAATAACAAAGTTACATCTTTTCTAGATGATAACCATTTTACTACTTATTAGTTGATTCTTTCTCTTTTTTTCTTCTCTTCTTCTTCTTTTTATATAGACATGACTGTCTGTTTTTCAATGTGCCTCCAGTAAGTTGTCATTCCATCGTTTTCGTGGTCTTTCTACTGATCGTCTTTCTATTGGGGAACCGTCTCTTGCCGTCTTTGCTACTCTATTTGTTATCATTCGGCTTATATGATCATTCCATTCTACTCTTCTATTTCTTACCTAGTTTTTGATGTTCTCCACCTTGCATCCATGTCGTATATTTATACTTCTAGCTTTGGCCCATAGTGTCTTACCATCAATTTTTCTGTTTTCATCTCTGCTGTTTCTGACATCCTTTTTGTGCTGTCTGTGTCAGGTCTTGTTTCTGCCAGTATGTCATGATTGGTCTGATGACTGTTTTGTAAATTCTGCCTTTCGTTTCTTTCCCGATATTTTTAATTCTCCATATTGTTTCATTTAGGCAGCCTGCGGCTGTGTTTGCTCTCTTGACTTGATTTTCCACTTCGGTTTCAAGCTTTCTGTAGCTAGATAATGTGATACCTAAATGTTTAAACTCCATCACTTGTTGTATTATCTGACCTTCCAGCTCCAATTTACATCTTAGTAAATTTGCTGTTGTAACCATGCATTTTCTTTTTTTTGGAAATTAACCTGTTAAATTTTCTGGCGGTTATATTAAATAGGTGCAGCATAAGTTGTAAATTATCTTCATTTTTAGGGAGTTAGTATTGAGCCGTCTGAATACCAGATTATTTTAAGTTGTTTTTCTCCCATTTGATATCCTTTTTTAGTTCTTACTTTTTTTATTATTTCATCCATAATCAGGTTGAACACTCCTAGTTAAAAGTCTATTCAGCCCTATATCCTTTTACCATATTAAATATTCTCCAAATATGTCTATTACATGATTTTTTTACGTCTATCAATCAATATTGCAAACAAAACTTATGGTCTAGTAATGGTTAGATGCTTATCCCCACTTCTAGATGATGTCTTAATGGATTACTTAGAATCGAATTGCATCATAAAAATCCTGAAATATTACATTGATTTCAATATGAATATGACTGTTTAGTCTTCATCTTAGGTAATCAACACTCAGCTTATTATCTACTACTTAAAATCCACCTCAATATTAAATTCACTAAATCTTCTAATGCCGTACATTTTCTAGATTTGTCCATTACCAGACTCAACGTTGTTTATTCTACATCCAGTCATCGCCTAACTTATAAACATTCTATTTTTAAAAGTTTTATTCACCGACTGCATACTAGTCTTCTGTACCTAGATGAATTTAATAAGCAATTGCATATAATAATACAAAAGCAGTTAACAATGGCTAAAACTCTAATTCAAATATTTTTGACTAACCCATTTAAAAAAGAAAATCTAAACTTCTTCAGCAATCAATATTTTTTTCCAAATACGGGCTGGAGTTTAACTTAATAAGAATTATTATAAGGAGCGGCTATTTACAAAACGCTCTGAATGTCAAAACAATCTTTCCTGTCATAGTAGAAGCAACACTAAAATGGCTTTGATATGGAAGCAATAGCGACATCTGATCATAAATCCGCAAACTAATTCTCGAAATCAAATTCAGATTTCTGCTTTAATCTATGTCTTCTACAAATTGCAATACAATGCAAAACAGACGTTAATAAATGTGCAATTAGAGACACGGGGAATCTAAAATTGCATTCTACAAAATATCTTCTTAACTAAGCAAAAATCCTTAGCGAATTGGTTTCTATTACTCATAAAGAGTATACCAAGATAAAAGAAAAGACAGTTAAGATTTGATTCCACGTACAGTGCGTCTGTATATCCACTTATACGTATTTCATCCTAAAAGGAATCGACGGAGCGGCTATTTACAAACACTCTGAACGTGAAAACAATCTTTCCTGTTGTAGTAGAAAAACAATTATTTGCGGATTTATAACATAAATGTGGAACATAAATCAAAAAAAAGCATTTAACACATATTTTTTAATAATATATATCATCATCATCATCACCCAGCTCTTTGCGTCCACTGCTGGACATAGGCCTCCCTAATTTGTGTCCATTGTGCTCTGTCTTGAGCAATTTTCAGCCAATTTTTTGACATGTTTTTGAGGTCGTCAGTCCATCGTGTAGGGGGTCTTCCTCTACTTCTTTTGTCTGTTCTCGGCCTCCTCTCAAGCAATCTCTTCGTCCACATTTCATCACTGATTCGGGCGACGTGTTCGGCCCAGTTCCATAAGTCTTCATTTCTAACTCGGTCACAAAGCGATATACTCAGCATTGATCTTTCCATTTTCCTCTGAGCTATTTTCAGCGCTTTAGAACTTGTAGCTATCAATGACAAAGGTTTGGCACCATAGGTCATCACAGGCAACACACAGTGGTCAAATGTTTTACGTTTTAAAAAAATTGGTACATTGCTTTAAAAGATGTCTTTGAGTTTTCCATAGGCTGCCCATGCTAGGTTTGTTCTTCTTCGTAGTTCGCACGTTTGGTTGTCTCTTGTGATCTTTATTTCGTGTCCAAGATATTATGTATTTTCCACCAGCTCCACTTCATTTTCTCCAATATTGATATTTCCGCTAGGTACTTGGTTTGTCATGAATTTTGTTTTGGAGATGTTTATTTTAAAACTTACACTGGCACACATTAACTGAAGTTCATGTAGTATTGTACATATCTCCTTGAGGTTATTCGAGAACAAAACTACCGTCAATGTTCACTGTCAATGTTCTACCGTCAATGTTCAGGCCTTTGTCTTCCCAAATAAGTTTTTTACACGCGTATTCTAGTACTGCGGTAAACAGTTTAGGCGATAAGGTGTCACCCTCTCGGACTTCTCTGCCAATTAGGATGTGATCCGTCTTTTCATGTAGTTTCACCGACAAAGTTGCGCTTTTGTATGTATTGTAAATTAACCTTGTATATCTGTAGTCAATGTGGCATGCTTGTAGTGCTTCCAGGATTGTGTCAAATTCTACAATGTCAAAGACTTTATGGAAATCTATAAAAGTCAGAATGAGTGGTCGATTGTATTCGGTAGTCTTTTCTATTACTGTTTTAATGCTCTGCAGGTAATCATTTGTTCCAAATCCGGTACGTAATCCCGATTGATCTATTGGCTGGTAGAAATCAAGTTTTTTCTCAAGACGATTTGTTACTCGTCTTGTAAAGAATTTGTATAGGTAACTTAAAAGACTTATAGGTCTGTAGTTCTCTAATTCATGGGGATCTCATTTTTTGTACAATAGAATTGCCTCAGCATTGTGCCATTTGTCGGGTATAATACTGTCCAAAAGGCACATGTTAAAATGGTTGTTTATTTTCTGCAGTAGGCAAGTGCCTCCGATTTTAATTGCATCAGTAACTGCACAATCTTTGCTTGGAGATGTTGGATTGGATGAAGATGGAGATCTTTAATGTTTATTATCTGCCTTGTCCCCGTTTTTAGTCTTTTTCTTAATATTTTTATACTTATATTGTTCTCAATGATATGTTCGATTTGTTTTTGGTTGTATTTTCGAGTGTCTTGTGTAATAGCCTTGGATATTTTATTATTTCCGACGGTGACGACAATAATTCCTTGGGAGGAACCGGCTTCATTATACACAAGCGCCTCCAAACAAGTACAGTATCACTAAAGAAATTTTTCCTCAAAAGTGATTTGTCTTACTCTTAAATTAAATACAAGGTATATTATGAAAATAATACAGGTTTATGCACCAACAACACACCATGATGAAGAAAAAGTGGATCTATTTTATGATGATATTAAAGCTGCTCGTAAAGATCATCAAGGACATTTTACTTTTATATGCGGTGATTTTAACGTCAAAATAGGAATGAAATCCAACCCTACAGAAACACCACTGGGAAATTTTGGATGGATGGTAGAAATGAACGTGTCGAAATACTGTTAAGGTTCATGCTGCAACATGAACTATTCCAAATGAACAGTTTTTTCAAAAAAAAACCACAGAGAATACAGCAAAGTCCTAATGGAAAAACTCAAAACAAAATAGATTTTATTATCACGGACAAAAAACACACTGTTAAAGACATTACGGTTCTAAACAGATTTTTTATCAGTAGCGATCATAGAATGAAATAAGGCAAAATAGAAATAAGCTTAAAGAAGGAGAGGTATAAGATGATTGAAAAGAAACACAAATTAAAACCATGGATGAGATGTAGATAGTTTTCAGTAATGTATTTCCGACATACTTAGTAGTCCTGAAACAGAATATGATATGAACGACTTAATCAATAAATTAACAAATGCTTTACTGGAAAGTCAAAACAAATTCTGTAATAGAACTCAAAAAAAGAGAAGATTAGCCAAAAGACTAGGCAACTAATGCAGAAAAGAAGAGAAATGAGAAGCAAGACGGAAACAAAAGCCGACAAACTACAATATATATCAACAACTAGATAATAGAGATATCTGAATTAAAAATACTTGTATTTCCACTAATCGCCCAACGTCAAGATATAAAAAGATAACCAATATACCGAAAATATCAAACGCAGATTCCACAGTGCTGTATTCTTTAACAACTACTGTTTGTTATGTATTTAGAAGAAATTATGGAAAAAGCATTGCACAATGAGCCTGGGTAGTAGTTAATGTCCGTTTAATCTCTCAGCGTTTTATTTTTCATTTGTAGACTAACGTTGTAGGTCTTAATTGCAAAAAATGTATGACATTAATTTATATAAGAAAAAACAAACGGTTTATAATTTGTGCCACAAAACCTAAAAATTGTCATTTCTATAGTTCTGACATAAGAAAGAAGATGGACTTTTCCAAGCCCCTTCTGTCGTGTTTGTTCTTTTGTCGAGCTTAAATTTTTTGAATTTGTAGGAAAACGTTTGTTTGTTTTAATAAACATACCTACCTTCAATAATAGACCACGATTTTGGATGACAAATCCTTGACAATCTAAACTTATTGGTTTCTCAGTTTGTATTAAGAACATTAGCAGTAAACGTCGATTTTTTATATTCCAATTATACCAATTGAATTTTTGAGCAGTCCTGTAAATATTTTCACACTAAATATATATATATATATATATATATATATATATATATATATATATATATATATAATATATATATATAATGGCTATACACCCCAGCGTGGGGTTAAACCGCAAATGCTTTCTAGATCCTATTTCTTAAGTGGATCAGTCTTTTTTTTGTTTATCTTATCTTCTTGACAATATCTCTCCATTTTTTCCTGTCTCTAGTTTTTCCTCTCCATTCACTGACTCCTGCCCTTTGGAGGTCTTCTTCAACTTCTTGCAGCCACTTTGAACTCGGTCTTCCCCTTCTCTTTCTTCCTCCTGGATTCCATTCTATCATTGCGTATGTCACTGCCTCATCGCCTGCTCGCCAAATGTGACCTAACCATCTAACTCTGCATTGCTTTATTTTAGTTACGATGTCTTCCTTAAGTTCTTCCCTAATTTCTGCATTTGTTCTGCTTCTATATTCATTTTGCTCTGTTCTGATTGGTCCTAGTATGGTTCTCATAATCTTTCTCTCTGCAATTCTTAAGTCTTCTTCATCTTTTTTAACCATCGTCATTGTTTCCCCTGCATATAATAATATTGGTCTAATTATGGTGTTATAAATGCTCATCTTGCTTTTTTTTAGTCAGTGTTTTGCTTTTAAGTAATCTTTTGTTTGCAAAATAAGCTTTATTCGCTGCTAATATTTTTTCTTTTATTTCGGATTTCCTTTCTCCGGATTTACTTATTGTAACTCCTAGGTATTTGAAGTATTTTTCTTCTTCAAACTCGGAACTTCCTATTTTGATCTTTTCCTTTATTGGTTTTTTCCCTAATCTTAATATTTTTGTCTTTTCTTGATTTAATCTTAGCCCCATTACCTCCCCTTTCTCTCTTATTTCTTCAAGCATTTCTTTCATTATTTTTCTGTTCTTTGCAATAATAGCAATATCATCTGCATATGCATTTATTTGACCACCTCTTGTTCTGAGATTTCCTTTATTTATATTTCGCAGTACATATTCTAATGCTAGATTAAATAGCGTTGTTGATAAGGCATCTCCTTGTTTCATCCCTTTATTTATACTGAATTCCTCTGTCTCTCCTCTTTGTGTATTTATGCTTATTTTTGTAGTTC
Source organism: Diabrotica balteata (assembly GCA_918026665.1). Lineage (NCBI taxonomy): Eukaryota > Metazoa > Arthropoda > Insecta > Coleoptera > Chrysomelidae > Diabrotica > Diabrotica balteata. Next base: position 60,090,734 of record OU898281.1, read on the forward strand.
TCATTGTCATTTCTATTAATTTTCTGAGTTTATGTGGAATTTTTAATTTTTTAAGTGCTGTCATTAATACGCTCCTTTTAATAGAATCAAATGCCTCTTTGAAGTCTATGAATAACATTTCCAGTTCTAATTTATACTCGTTTGCTTTTTCCATTATTTGTTTTATTGTGTGTATTGCATCTATTGTAGATATTCCTTCTGTGAATCCACATTGGTACTGTCCTACTGTCTTCTTTGTGATCTTTGATAACCTCTTTTTTATTATTGATATCAATATTTTATATGTTGTATTTAGTAATGATATTCCTCTATAATTTTCACAGATTTGTTGGTCTCCCTTTTTATGTACTGTTATGATCTGTCCTACCTCCCAGTCACCTGGCATTTTCTCTTCTTTCCATATATTTTTCAATAGTCCCAGTATTTTTCCTCTTAGTTCCCTTCCCCCGTATTTTATTATTTCCATATTAATTCCATCTTTACCTGGGCTTTTCCATTTTTGCTTCTCTGTATAACATTACGGTTCTGACATTACGGTTCTAAACAGATTTTTTATCAGTAGCGATCATAGAATGAAATAAGGCAAAATAGAAATAAGCTTAAAGAAGGAGAGGTATAAGATGATTAAAAAGAAACACAAATTAAAACCATGGATAAAACCATGAGATGTAGATAGTTTTCAGTAATGTATTTCCGACATACTTAGTAGTCCTGAAACAGAATATGATATGAACGACTTAATCAATAAATTAACAAATGCTTTACTGGAAAGTCAAAACAAATTCTGTAATAGAACTCAAAAAAAGAGAAGATTAGCCAAAAGACTAGGCAACTAATGCAGAAAAGAAGAGAAATGAGAAGCAAGACGGAAACAAAAGCCGACAAACTACAATATATATCAACAACTAGATAATAGAGATATCTGAATTAAAAATACTTGTATTTCCACTAATCGCCCAACGTCAAGATATAAAAAGATAACCAATATACCGAAAATATCAAACGCAGATTCCACAGTGCTGTATTCTTTAACAACTACTGTTTGTTATGTATTTAGAAGAAATTATGGAAAAAGCATTGCACAATGAGCCTGGGTAGTAGTTAATGTCCGTTTAATCTCTCAGCGTTTTATTTTTCATTTGTAGACTAACGTTGTAGGTCTTAATTGCAAAAAATGTATGACATTAATTTATATAAGAAAAAACAAACGGTTTATAATTTGTGCCACAAAACCTAAAAATTGTCATTTCTATAGTTCTGACATAAAAAAGAAGATGGACTTTTCCAAGCCCCTTCTGTCGTTTTTGTTCTTTGTCGAGCTTAAATTTTTTGAATTTGTAGGAAAACGTTTGTTTGTTTTAATAAACATACCTACCTTTAATAATAGACCACGATTTTGGATGACAAATCCTTGACAATCTAAACTTATTGGTTTCTCAGTTTGTATTAAGAACATTAGCAGTAAACGTCGATTTTTTATATTCCAATTATACCAATTGAATTTTTGAGCAGTCCTGTAAATATTTTCACACTAAAAATTTATTAAAATGATAAACTACTACAGACAACATCCTTAGTTTACACATTTTTTAATAACAAAACTACGAAAGGGAATATACAGTACAATATACAGTGGACACGGTTGGAATAAATTCGCTAAAAGCTTGATTTAGCCATCGGGTAAAAAAATCGATTTCATTTTTTGTTTTGTATTTGAGCCGAACTTCTATCTTGATGGCGTCATTACTCCTTAACTAAAGACGTTACTATCATTTTTTAAATCATATTACCTTATTTTGTAACTGCTATCGAAAAGGGCGCATTTGTTTATATACGAATGCAATTTTAGGGAAGGACTGGGATCACAAGATGAACTGTTTGCACTACGTGTTCTTTCGCAGAGATGCTTAGATATTAATCAGGAAGTATATGCCTGTTTCATTGATTTTGAGAAGGCATTTTAATCGGCTTAAAGAGATTTTAATAAATTAAAAACATAGACAAACGAGACATTAGAATCATATGTAACCTCTATTGGAACCAAATAGCAAAAGTGAAAGTTGAAAATGAACTGACCGAGGATCTAGATTTTCCGTGGGGTCCGCCAAGGGTGTAGTTTATCACCCTTGTTATTTAATTTATACAATAAAGCCTTCTCAGAATTAGCGCTTGCCGAGATCCGTGAGGGCCTTATAATAAACGGTGAACCATTTAATAACATAAGATATGCTGAACTGGCAGGAACACTAGAAGAATTGCAACACCTTGCTGAACAACTAAATATATATTGCAACGATTATGGACTAAAAATAAATTTGAAGAAAACCAAGTTGCTGGTATTTCCAAAAGCACAAAACATTAAAGTTAAGCTAGTACTAGATAATACAGAACTTAAACAAATATCTTCGTACAAATACCTTGAAGCATGGATCACAGAAGATACTTCTTCTTCATGTACCATATCCTTTCAGAACATTGGTTACCATCATAGTTATATTAATTTTATTCACTGACATACTAAATAGCATGCTCGTATTAACACCATACCAATCTCGCAAGTTCTTCAACCATGAGGTTCTTCTTCGTCCTGGACTGCGTTTGCCTGGTATTTTTCCTTGCATGATATTTTGTAGCAACCTATATTTGGGACCTCCCATTACATATCCGAAATATTCCAGCTTTTTATGCTTGATACTTTTTATGATCTCAGTAGTCTTGCTGAGACGTTCTAGTATTGTGGAGTTTCGAATCTTCTCCACCCAGGAAACTTTTAAAATTCTTCTATAGCACCACATTTCGAAAGCCTCAAGGCGATTTAAATTGATTTTATTCACAGTCCAGGACTCGACACCATAAAGTAAGACCGACAATACGTAGCAGCAAAATAGGCGGATCCTCAATACCAATTTTAGGTCTCTGTTACATAACACCTTGGACATCCTTCTAATAGCAGCTCTAGCCTGCTCTATCCTAGATCTAATTTCGCCGCGACTTTCTGTGTTACAATTTAATTGCTGTCTAGGGTAAACGATTTTATCAACTTGCTCAAGTTTGGTATTATTTACATATATAGACTGTTTTATATGCTGTTGTTTACTTATTACGCGTATTTTGGTTTTCCGTATGTTTAGATCCGGAACTGCCTTCCTACAACTCTCAACGACACTATCAAGTAGTGTTTGCAGATCTTCTTGACTAGAAGCTAGGAGTACTGTATCGTTCGCATATCGCAAATTATGGATGACTTCGCCATTCACAAGTATTCCTTCTTGTTTTTCAGAAAGTGCTTTTCTGAAAATTATTTCGGAAGTAAACGTTAAAAAGCGGGGGTGATAAGAGGCATCCCTGCCGTACTCCTCTTTTAATATTAAGAACCTGTAATTCCACACCATCTACTAAAATTAATGTAGTTCCTATATAAATTTGCCAATTTGCAATTATTTGAACATATCTGCCGTCCAAGGCAATGTCTTTTAGAGCTTCGATTAATATAGAGTGCTTAACACAATCAAATGCCTTTTGGAAGTCAATAAAACAACAGTATATGTCTACAGATATATTACGACATCTTTGAGCAAGTACGTTTATTCCAAACAGTGCCTCTCCGTTTCACACACGTTACGGAAACCAAACTAAGTGTCATACAGGTATTCCTCGCATTTATTGTAGATGCGACCATGTATTACCTTCAGAAAAATTTTCAATAAGTGGTTAAACAAACTGATGGTTCTATAATCAGCACAGGTTTTTGCTGTTTTCTTTCTTAGGTAGAGCTATAAACAGTGAATTAGACCAACCGTTAGGTAGTTGTCCGCTGGTATAAATGGTATTGAAAAACGAAGTTATAGCCTCTAAAACATTGCTACCATTTATAAGATTATAAATTTCAGATAGAATTTCATCAGGACTAGTCGCTCTGCCATCTTTTGATGATTGTGTTGCTTTTATAACCTCAGAGCGTGTTATTAGGGGTCCGTCGTAGTTAGTAATATCGGGAGGTGAACTACTCCTATCGTCTTTGAATAGGTTCGTGACGTAATTTTCCCATTCGTTAAGTTTGTCCTCTACTTCAAATAGTACTTAACATTTTCATCCTATAGCAATGCAGTTTGTTTATTATTAAAGATACCAGTCCGAAGATACTGATCAGTCAATAAGATGCCGCATTGAAATTGCACGGTCAACTTTTGATAGAATGTAACAACTTTTTTGTAATCGCGATATCAATGTATCGCTTCGGATAAGAATGCTTTGATGTTATATTTTCTCTACCCGATTGTATGGGGTTGAAGCTGGGATACTTAAAACATACAAAATTAAAACCTAGAAGCATTCGAAATGTGGTGTAACCGACGTATTTCGAAAATATCATAGATGGATCGCAAAACAAACAAACAAGTTTTCGAACAACTAGAAGAACAATGCGAAGTTTTAAATTTCTTAAAATCTAGGAAATTGGAATACTTGGGGCACATCATGAGAGGCGAAAAATATGAACTACTAAGGAATATAATGCAAGGTAAAATCAAAGGCAGAAGAAGCGTAGGAAGACGTAAAATCTCGTGGCTACGCAATCTCCGTGAATGGTTTGGATGCAAGTTCAGTGGAACTTGAAAAAGAAGATGCAATATTTTGTTTTGTGTCAAAAGTTATTCACGAACTTAATGAAGATAATTTTGATGGCAGACAGGGCTCCTTGTGAATTAATGACGGATCAAATTAATCCTGATCCGCAATTCTTACAAAAACTTGTTTTCTCGGATGAAGCCACCTTCTTCTTAACAGGTACAGTAAATAGGCAGAACTGTAGGTATTGAGCACAAGAAAACGAAATGTCATTGGGCTGTAGAAAGGCACACTTAGTATACATAGACAGTCAGGGCTAGAATATTTGGTCATAAAATTGTAGCACCATTTTTTTTAAATTGTAGGACGTTTAGATATGAGTAAATATCTTTTATTTCTCGAAGGTACGGTTGTTTGATGTAAGTGACCTTAGAAAAAAAATGAAATTCGTATACAAAAAGATGCGCTCTTTTCGATATTTATGACAAAATAAGGTATTACGATTACAATGAATAATAATGGCGTCATAACTTGAACAGTGATGACGTCATTAAAAATATGAGTTCAGCAAAAAATGCACAACTAAAAAATATAATCGACGTATCTGATCTTTTTTTAAATAATTGGTATCAAGCGTTTATTTATTCCAACCTTTACGTACTCACTGTATGTACAATGGCGATTAGAAGTTGCAATTATTCACAAAGCAATAAAGGTATTAAACAATAATGATTATTATATGATAGACATATTTGAGATGGATAAAATCCATGAAAATTTGTACCTTCTAATGATACTCTCGTGAAAAAAACAAATTTATCTTATTTGCAATTAAACAAGTAATTATGAAAAAGGACTCTAGCAGGTTTCTTATGTAAAAGAGATTTCAGTTATATTAGCCGAACTTTACAAAGAGCAAGAGAGAGTTTAGAGTTTATTTATGTAATTTCATAACAAATACAAATATTGTTTGTAGCAGGTCAAAAGAAATGCATAGCATATAAAAAAAGGATATAAATCGTTACGTAAATATATCACAAACAAGAACACGTATTAACAAGAAAAATAATTATCGCAAAATTCCGGTAAGCACTTCAGTAGATGTTGTGCAATGAGCCATATATTCTTCTGAGCAATCAAAAGAATGATTCAGAAGATATTTTTTATAATTTTTTCAAAACTACCACAGCTTAGCTGTTGATTATCTTTTAGTAAAATATTGAAAAGTTATAATTAAGGTAATTATTATCTGAAAGACGTAATCTACAGCGATTTGTTCGTAGGTAGTTACAATTTCGCGTTTTGTGAACATCAAACTGCTTTACTAAATGTACTCGTTTTTTGTAAATTTTAGTTAAAACTTGATATATTAATAGAGCATGTAGATAGCGGCATAATTTTGAATTTGATACTACAGAAAGATTGGCAGTGTTTTAGATAACTAATCTCTGCTAAAATCCTGATAGCTTTATTTTGCATTCTAAAAATTTAAAGTGAATTTATTGAATTACCCCATATGATTACACCATGTTTTAGGTGACAGTGAAATAAAGAAAATGTATCAGTTATATTGCTTTAAAATTGACAACCCTTGCTAGTTGGCCAAAAACAAATATTAAACTTGATAATTTTCTGTCTCTTTATTATCTGGCTCATTGTGTAAATTACTTGCAGATAATATCTGGGTAAATTTGGTTATATTATAACCAAATGTTGCGTTTTATCAGAGTTAAGTTTCAGTTTGTTTGCGGCAAACCGTGTGCTAGATTTAGTAGAAACTTTCTCATGAGACATTTTTAAATCATCATTATTTTACACTGATATCACTGATAACGAATGTCGTATTATGTGCAAATTGTAAGCATTTGTACGTAGATATGAATTTAGGCAAATCGTTGACATAAATAATAAACAAAAGAGGTGTTAAGTCCGAACCTTGTGGGACTCCGCGTTTTCTCTCCTCCTCAGTCCTAATCGCTTTTGGAATGTGGTAACACATCCTCTCTCACTCTCTCACACCCTCCGTCATTTGTTATTGGGGACCCAAGGTATATGAAATTATTTACTACTTCGAAGCCCCCAATTTCTTTAATTTGTTGATGATTATTCCGAGATCTGTCTACTATCATAATCTTTGTCTTACTCCTATTTAGCTTTAGTCCATATGTTTTGCTTTTTTCCTCCAGACATCTCATTATATCTTCCATTTCTTCTTGATTTACCGCGATTATTAAAGTATCATCAGCATATCTTAATTTATTGATTTTTTGACCACCTACTGATATTCCGCGCTTCCATCCGTCTAGTATCTTTCGCATAATGTGTTCTCTGTAGATATTAAACAGAGTTGGCGAGATTATGCATTCCTGCCTGACACCTGCATCTGTTCTGAAATGAACGGAATGGATGTTGTTTATTTTTACTGTGCCCTTTTTATTTTCATATAGACTTCTAATTAGGTAAATTAAGTGGTGTGGTGTTCCCATTTCCGCTAGTATGGACCACAGCTGCTGAGGCTGAGGCAATAGAAAATCTTCTAGTCTTTCACGTATTACATGAAGTAGAACCTTGCTTGCAGGGGATATTAGGATTACTGTTCGGTAGTTGCTGCAATCTAGCGGAGTTCTTTTACCAGAGGGATTAAAGTGGATCTTATCCAGTCGTTGGGCCACTCTCCGGTTTCCCAAATCTTTTTGCAGATCATATGCATAACATTTACTCCAACATCTCCAGTCTCTTTTAAAACTTCTGCCGTTATCTGGTCTGTGCCAGGAGATTTTTTATTTTCACCTTTTTGATTGCTTTTTCTACCTCTAACTTTAGAATGTTTCTTTCTCTCTCTCCAGCGAACTCATCGTGACTTGCATTCTGGGGATCACCTGCATATAGACTTTGATAATATTTTCTCCATACCTCCGAAATCCTTTACTTCTCATTTTTAATATGTTGGTTTTGATCCAATATTGTTTGTGTGATTGGTTTAAATTTCCTGGATCGATATCAGACTTTGCTATATAGCTCATGGGATTCATACCGGTTTGCATGTCTCTCTAATTCTTTGCATTCTTCATTTATATGTTAATTTTTATCATCCCTACATGATTTTAAGTTTCTCCATTTAACCGTGCTAATTTGTTTTTGTTGCTGTCGTTTTGATATATGAGAGACCTGATTCTCCTTCGTTCTTCGAGAAGTTGCAGCGTTCTGTCTGTTATCCAGTGTTTTCTTTTGATGATCTTGTTTTTAGTTCTGCTTTTTCTACAGAGGTTTTTATGGCATTTCTGAAACCTTTCCCCATTTCCCCTGAATTATCTTGTGTGTTCAACATACTAGTTTCCTTAAATGCATCTCTAAATGATTTGGTTTTGGGATTTGAAATCTCCAGTCTGTTTTGCTTTTGGTGCGGCATTGTTCTTTTTAGCTTTATCTTGAAGCAAGCCCATAACAATTTATGATCGAAAAAAAAAAATTTTGTTAAAATCCTTTATAAAAGGTATATAAAATTGCCTCAAACGGGCTATCACAAACACATTGCAAAACGTTTTCGGATTAAACAATCCATCATCAGTGCAAACGGTTGTACATGCTAGTAGCCACCAAAATATGTGGGTAAAAACCCCTTAAAAGTTATAAATTTGAAATTGTTTTACATTATTAGTGTTTCTAATTTGTGATGGTTAAGTTACCGTTGGATAGGTAATATGGTGGCGTATGACTCTACATGAGTAAAATGGTCCTGAGACGAAGTGCCTACGAGGACCTGTTGATAACAACTAACAACTAACATCACAAATTAGAAACACTAATAATGTAAAACAATTTCAAATTTATAACTTTTAAGGGGTTTTTACCCACATATTTTGGTGGCTACTAGCATGTACAACCGTTTGCACTGATGATGGATTGTTTGATCCGAAAACGTTTTGCAATGTGTTTGTGATAGCCCGTTTGAGGCAATTTTATATACCTTTTATAAAGGATTTTAACAAATTTTTTTGTGATATATGGTATACAGCCAGCTACAGGAACTTAGTTTCCTCGTGGAATTTATGATCGGATCCACATTTAGCTCCTCGTCTAGTTTTTACGTTTGTAAAATATGTCTTCCACTTGTTTCTAATCAATATGTAGTCAATTTGGTTCTTCTCCAAATTTGGCTATTCTCCTTAGTATTCTCTATTTGGGCTGGTTCACGTCGATAAACGACGGGCATGATGTTGAACATTGTGTCTACAATGGCCAAACTGTTTTCGGTTGCAAAATCTATTAGACGTTGGCCTCGGCTGTTTCTAATACCTAACCCACTTTGTGTTTTACGGATAGAAAATCGGAGAGATGACTTTTAGACTCTACTGCCTGGTGTCTGCCATATAGATAAGAATAATAATATAAATAAATATATAAATAATAAATAATAAGCTTAAAAGGGATACCTCTGATTCCATGGTAATTTAATTTGTGTAGCAAAATGTGTCGTGTGAAACACTGTCAAACGCCTTCGATAAGTCTCAAATAGAAATTGCTATGCGATTGCCGCGTTCAAGACCCACAATTGATCACTTCTGAATCCATATTGTGAGTTGCTAAAGTAATTATTTGACTTAAAATAGAAATAAAATTGTGATTTAATAACATTTTAAATCACTTTTCCAAACGTAGAAGCAATGCTTATGGGTCTGTAATTGTCAGTTTTTGAGGAATCACCTTTTTGGTAGATAGGTAGTACTTTCGAGTATCTTAGTACTTCTGGAAATACTCCAGTTGATAGAATTAAATTATTACAATGATTAGAAGGTGGTAAAACTATTTGGTAAGTTTTTTTTTTAATTTTGCTATTAATTTCGTGAACGTCCTAATAATTAGAGACAACAAATTACTAAGAGACTTTATTATTTGAGAAAATTTTTCTTCCACAACGGGACGAAAAAAAGAACTTGCTCAGAAAAGGATAATTTTATAATTGAAGAAAACATCGATAATAATAGTGGAATGAGAGGTAATTATATTTCTTGTAATTGTAGTGAAAAATTGATTTATTTCGTCTGGAGGTAGATCGGGTTGTACCGAACTGGATCTTGTGTTGTTTCTTTGGAAATTTACTATTTTCCGGCAGTTTCAAGTTTATTATTGGAATTAGCAAAAAAACTACAGTAAGTTAACTTTTTAACAATTTGTAATTGTCAATTATATTCAAATTTTGGTTGTTTATATACATTGAACTAATCGGGATCCATAATGGCATCTACAATGTGTTTAATAGAGAGAATGATTAGATCTGTAAGACCTTATTTCATTATCAAACCATTACACATGTGTTTTGTAGTAGTTTTTCGTACTTGTTTTTAGTGAAACATTCTTTAAAATTAGTTTGTAAAAAGTTTGGGTAAGAAAGACTGACAAAAAATTAGGATCATCTTAATATCATAGAAAAAGTCCGTACTTGCACTAGCTAGCGCACGTTTAAGCTTCTGTAAACCGAAAGACGTTATAAACGTTATAAATAAATTTGGTAAAACATGAAGCTTTGTTGATGCTGATAAAAAGTTTTTATTGCCACAAAACTGAGAAATCAACTGCTTTTGGGTTATAGAGCTTTAAAATAAGGGGTTTTATTCAAATTTTTAAAATAATGAATTTAGAACGGAAGGTATGTACCAGAATATTCCACCGGGATATTTACGTGAATATCCTACCCAGGAGATCCCACTTTGTTTTAGACAAGGAAACATTGGTAAATGTCATTCCGATACTATATTTGTGTTTATTGAGATTCAGGTGCCATATATTGGATGCGCTGGACGGTATGTTTCCAAATTCACGATTTTGAAAAATTAGCAAAAAACCGATATTTTAAACCTCTATAACTCAGTAATAATTGATTTCTGAGTCTTAAGAAATAAAAAACTTTTAATCAGCGTGACTAAAACTACCTCTCTGCAAAGTTTAGCCAATTTAAACAATAAAACACTTTTGGATAAGTATATAAAAAATATCAGGAATATTTAAACGAATACGACAAGTCATGATGCAAATCTACTAAGAGTTCCAACTAGTTGTAATAAATCAACTAAGAGTTGCACCCTTGTGTCCCGTTTTAGGATAGTAATTTTAAACATTTGTGCAGCTGTGCTCCTAATGAAAATTATATTAATGGTACTTACTGTTATTGTTTTGGTATAATATTATGGTATGAGATTATTTTTTGTATTAAAGGAATGAAAAGGACTCGTTAAGATGTTTAATTTTTTTGCATAAAAATGGCGGCTTGTAAGAAAAATGAGGGAAGTTTTTTTGAAAAAAAAAAGTAAATAAGGATTAACAAAATGTATTTAATTTGAAAAAAATTAGTAGCGTACTATTTTTTTCTTTAAAAAAATTGGGACTATTACCCGTATACGCGCCAACGATATATATAAAAATGTTAATTGTGTGTCAAAAAATGCACAATTAGCAATTCTTAAAACCAAATAGTCCAGCAAATAGTCCATTTCCATCATATAGATAGCACATTATGTATGCAAATCCCTAAACCGTTGATACGGGTGACTCAATGAAAAATAGATATTTGAGTTAAGTGTAAAAACAAGTTTACAGAAGTATATAGGAAAACAATTTTAAATTGAGTATGACCACAGGTATAATGGTTGAAGCAGAATAGAATACAATAGTTTTGAGGGTTACTAATCCCTAAATAAAGTTGCCAGTGTCGGAGTGATGGAGATTAACAGGTACTAATGAATTTGCAAGAAATGTATGATGTTTATTTTATTGGTTACATATAAAATAATTTGTGGCCGTAACAGGGGCCGATTTGTAAAAAAATGAAAATTATTTTAATCAAATTCCATTTCAGATACACTGCTTTATTCAGAATCTAAGGAATCTTGCAATGACTAACAGCATTTTTGCAATTTTCTGGAGTTACTTTTAATAAGAAATATTTTAATAATTGTTGTAAGTCTTCTAATTTAAAATATTTGAGACCATATATTTTCTATCGGATTCAGATGACAGTGGTATGCGGTAAACGTAAAATAATTACATCACGGTTTAATGCCATTTCATCAATTATATATTTTTTATAAGCTGCTTTATGTTGCCTTACAATAGGTTAGGTAATTCCTTTTTTGTCGAACTCTCCTTGAACTTAATTGCGTGTTTATCCAACCATTCAATTATCTCTCCTTTTTTCCATGCTGTTGTTGGCAATTTTTCTGCTAGTCTTGAATGGTAACTAGCATTATCCATGACTATGGCAGAATTTTTTGGAATTAAATCCAACATTTGCTCAAAATATTCTTCAAAAACATCAGCAGTCATTTTCTCGTGGTAATCTTTGGTTGATTTTGAGGCAAAACTTAATAATCCACCATTGACAAAACCGTATTCGTTTCCAATATGGGTTATTATGAGTCTGCGTCCTTTTCCAACGGGAATATTGTTTATTCCAGTAGATACAACTTCGATGAATGCTTGACGGGAACTTTTCACATTTGAATCAACGCATAGATATGGTACAATATGATCTTCATTTAGCCAAGGCTCGTCCAAATAAAAAATTGTTTTCCCTTCTTCTCGGTACTTTTCATTAGTTCTTAAATAAGCCCGTCTCCAACATACAATGTAATCTTTTTCAATTAAAATGGATTTTCTTCTATTCTTTTGCCAACGAAATCCCATCTCTCTCAATAGTCCCATAATTTCTTGTTGCTTATGATTAGTAACTCTTTGTTTTCTCTAATTAATGTCCTGTCATATTTAAACACATGTTAACGATTTCACGAACATTACTTAAAGTGCGTTGATGTACAAGTGCATCGTGTACAGTTATTATTATATTTTTCTCTCTAAGACTAAAGGCACCTTTAAAACTACAATTAACCGGGATAAAAACTGTTGTCGACGTCATTTTTAAATGCAAATAACAAAATATCGACACCAAAAACCTAGGTAGGTAAGACATGAACAATGTACATCTACAAAATAAATGGAAGATGCAAAAAATTTCTAATTTATATTATTGGCATAAGCTGTAATGTGGCATAAAAACTACTTAAACTATCATTAGTAAAGCCTTATCAGTAATTCCAGGTAATCGTTCAAAGAATGTTTTCCTTTGTGTCAGGCGATAACTTGTATAGAAAATAATAATCACCTTTTACTTACTGTTTACATTAATTTATTTCGTGAAACATTGAATTCTCTCGTTAATCACCCGTGCATAACTAGCAATTATCGTGTGGCATATATACCGATGTTTTTTACCCACAAAAAAGGTATAGTGAGACTAGTGGACACTTATTTTACAGAAGAATTTTTAAAAGATAATGAATTGTTGACGGTATCTTAAAATATTAATTTTTTTTATTTATTTCAAAATAAGTATATGGTGACGCCTATGGTTTTTTGACCTGTTGAGAATTTGCATACATAATGTGCTATTAATATGATGAAAAAGGACTATACCAAATTTTACTTGTATATCTCGATCAGTTTCAGGGAAATAAATACATCGTTAGCTTATAAGAAAAATTTCAACATTCCGTTTCTCAGTAAAACACAACCATTCTCTGAAGTTAGATTGACCACAGAATAATAAAGAATTAGAATGTCCACTCTTAATTAAGTACACGCATACTTAATTTTCCATGGAGGGTGGACATTCTGATTGTTTATTATTCTGTGGTTTCACATTTACTAATTATTTGTATATTTTACAAATAAATATAATTTAGACGTACTAAAAACTGACACTTTGAACCTCTGTATTTCAGAAAAATGTGGTTCTTGTCTTAGTGTAATGATATCTTTTAATCGGCATGATTAAAGCTACATATCTATAAGACCTCAACAAATTTAACTGACACTACTTTTGCATAAGAAAGAAAAGTGGGGTCCACTGTGTAGATTTTATTTAAATCCAGAAAACCAAAGTTAAACTTTATACAGTAACGTATATTAAGTAATGTAATAACAACAAACACGATGGAAATGATAACTTCAATGTCAGTAGTACTTTTAAGTGTAGGTACATTTTGAGTGTAAGTAAGAAAGTATGAAACGATATTCTAAGATACAAAATAGATAAGGATCAGAAACTCTTTAAATAAGACCTTCTACCAGAAGACAGTTTTCAAACCTTATTTATCAACAAATATGAATCCAGTGTTAGTAAAAATTTGAGGAATGTAAGTACATTGTACAAAAAATTGGCTTATGCAGAGAATATGATCCAATTTCTGCGACGGTGCAGGGATAACAACATTATCCCGAAAGCCTTGAAGCTAAGGTCATCCCATTCAAGTAGAGGACTGGATAGAATTTAACACGCAGCCAATATAGCCGTAGTAAGGTAGACTATCTAATACTTTAGGTCAAACTGTTTTTAATAAAACAGGAAATGGTATATTTTTAAAACTCTGTAAGTTGTAAAATATAAAATTCTAATTGTAATAGAATAAAACATAGCACACCAGTAATATACATTAACACACACAACAGACAAAAGACCACATATGTTGACAAATTTATAAACCTGTTAAAAAACGTCAGTATCAACAAATACACTAACGAAATAAGACAAAATGCAAAGAGCACATCAGTTGTCAATAAATCTTAAGGCATTTGAACGCAATAGAGAACCTGCTGCTCTCATATGATAGGAATTATGTTGTAACATGCCGATCAGTTCCTTATTTAAATAAAATTAGTTCAACTAAAAAATTCTGTCAAGTACTAGCAATAAATGAAAAGGAAGAATAAAGAGTAGTGTCCGAAAGGAACTGGAGAAAAGCACAAAATCAAAATCGAACATTACTAAAAAGTAACTTAAAGCTATCAAAGCTCTAAAAGAAGAAGAGTCCATAATAATATTAGCAGCTAACAAGGGCAAAGCGACTGTTATTATGAATAAAAGCTTATTTAAGGAGAAAACTTAAGATTTGGTCACAAATGAACCTTACTAACAGCAAAAGAAAAAAACTAACAGCACACTACAGTAGGACCAAAGCAAATGTCGTCAGATCAATTTAGAGCTGCATGGACTCTGCTCTCAGCAGACTGTTAAAATTTCCTCCTTTATATAATACACCCTTTAGTACACAAACAACATATTATTACAAAATCAAAACAATGTAAAAAGTAGTGGAAATAGATTACAATTCCAATAGTTAGCTAGACAGTTTTAATATCACCAGTCTTTTTATCAATATATTATTAAAAAAACTTTACAAATACTAATAGTTAAATTAAAGAGGGATGTTATATTGACAAAAAAAAACAAAACTGAACGTTCAGCTTTCATGAAGCTACAGACCATACAGAATATTTTAAATATATATGCAGATATGTACATATTGTACATCAAAAATAAAGAAGACTTTATCAAACTAACCATAAAAAAATAAAACAAATTAAATTCCTTTTATGGATGTGCAAATCATAAAAGAAGATATCGGATATGTCACAAAATTTTACAGAGAACTAATTCACCCCAACAAATATTTTAAATTATTACTCAAACCACAACGTAATCAAACAGGGAATTTTCAAAGCATTATATAAAAGATAGCGCTTAAAACCTCTGCTACAATAAAAATGCATTTTGGGACGAAAAAACTTTTGATAAAGATGTTAATAAAATACGATTACCTATTCTCATTTACAGGAATTCCATAAGATAAAAGAAAGGAGACAACAAAACACCAAAAGTAACCCAGAAACACTCAGAAGAAGATATTCAAAGATAACAACAATACCATACACTAAGGGTGTACGAAAAATTAAAAATAAATAAGTTAAAAAAAAGATAAGTACATTAGAACAATATTATAAACAACTAATACAATGTCCTGTAAGAAAACTAAATCTTACAACACACAAAAGACATCAAGAAAATGCATCTATAAAATATCATGTAAAGGCAGCAATATCTGTGTGGCAAAAACCACAAGACAACTAAGTGTCAGGATAAATGATAAAAAAATACACATTAGAAACAGAAAATTTGATAAATCACAAATATGCAAATATGTCTGGGATAATGAGCACAGAGTACAATAAAAAAAATGCATTAATAATTGTAACCATTCAAAAATATTTTAATATTTCTTTAAATTTTTTGGATTTGCATCTAATAATGAACCTAGTACAGGAAGTGGATCCACTAGATCACTACACCATTGTGCACACAACTAGTTACTTAGATTATGTAATATTATTGTGTGATTTTACTTTCATCAGATACAGATATTTTCGGTGTCGCAATGCTTAATATGCATACCTCCGATTCCACCTGCTGACCACTTTCCATTATTATTAGAAATGAACATGCTCCTGCACCAATTCCGCTGTAATAGGGGAGGACCTCTTGTGAATTTGACAACTAAAACATATGATGAAATAAGCCAATATATATATATATATATATATATATATATATATATATATATATTTTTATATATATATATATATATATATATATATATATATTTTTATATATATATATATATATATATATATATATATATATATATATATATAAAAATATAACACTGTTTTGATGGGTTGGAGTCAATAAAAGGGGATATTTGTTGACTATTTTTTACTCGAGCTTTCAATTGTGATTACAATTTTTATCAAGAGCTTCTAAAAAATACAAAATGTCTTACAAAGTTGAACTAGAAATAAAAAATTTTTTGTTAACTCACCAAATAAAATTAGTTTTTTATATAAAACTACTGCTTACATAATAAATACAAAAAATATTAATAAAAAAATGTCTTATTCTAATAAATGTTTCTCTGAAAAATTTAGATGAAGTTTCTTAAGAAAAAAATTGAACTTATAAACAAAAATAGAATAGCTACAACCAGCCTAAAATGTCATAAATACTAACTTAAAAATTTTTATTTTTGACATATTGTCAAAGATAAAATTTTGTTTAAAAAATTCTTCTTTGTTTAGTAACAAAAAAGAAGAAGATCTATTCACCATTGATAGATGCCCGAAAAAATGTAACAAATACATGGAAAATTCAAAATGTGATATTTTACTGACTGCATAAATTAAATAGAAATTATATAATTATAAATTTTGCTTAAATTTTGAATTTCTGACCTTTTGTTTAAATTATTATCACTTTTGCTAATACAAACCATTTCCAAAAAAGTTCTTTTAAATTTATTACTTTCATTACATAAAATTTTAATATTATCAAAATCCATAATATGGTCTTTGTCTATTACATGCTCTGCCAAAGCACAAGATGGTTTCTTAATTCCACAATCACTCTTGTGAGAACTTTTTTGGAAATGGTTTGTATTAGCAAAAGTGATAATAATTTAAACAAAAGGTCAGAAATTCAAAATTTAAGCAAAATTTATAATTATATAATTTCTATTTAATTTATGCAGTCAGTAAAATATCACATTTTGAATTTTCCATGTATTTGTTACATTTTTTCGGGCATCTATCAATGGTGAATAAATCTTCTTCTTTTTTGTTACTAAACAAAGAAGAATTTTTTAAACAACATTTTATTTTTGACAATATGTCAAAAATAAAAATTTTTAAGTTAGTATTTATGACATTTTAGGCTGGTTGTAGCTATTCTATTTTTGTTTATAAGTTCAATTTTTTTCTTAAGAAACTTCATCTAAATTTTTCAGAGAAACATTTATTAGAATAAGACATTTTTTTATTAATATTTTTTGTATTTATTATGTAAGCAGTAAGGTAAAGTCACCTATTACCGCACCAGTTAAGGAAAGTTAAATATTTCGTTGGATTATTTTTATATTTTTATGGTTACAAAAATCTCGTAGAATTTATGTGAAGATGACTATATTACGTTTCCGAATAATTAAATTATTTTTCCAAATTTCAATTTTTATTGCTTAGAAAAAATACTAAATCAAAATAGAGCAAATTTTCCTAATACCGACCTAATAGTAATATTTTTTCCTATTACCGATTTTTTATAACCTATTACCGATTGTGAGATAACAGATGTTATCAACATTGTCTATATTTAGTAAAACACCCCTGACTATAAAAAATTGTTTATTATATTAAGCAAAACAAATAAAATATATGAAATTAAACTAAAAAAATGTCTATTACCTCATTCTCAAATTTTGATTTTAAAAAATATAATTATACAAAATACTGTTATAAAGTTTAAGACAGTTTAAGATTTGCTAAACTTTTTGGTCAATTCCTTCATTTCCGGTACTGAATAAATACCTCTTTTATTTATTAATTTAGGGGGTTCAATTTTGGAAATTATCTCCTTTACTGCATAAGTTAATATATCGTCCATCTCTGGCCATTTTCAGTTTGGTCCAGTTGCCTCCATAGATTTCACTATAACTTCATTTTTTGCTCCATTACTATTTGTATCACAAACAATTCCTGGGAAAAGTCGCCCTTCATATATTGTAACAACAAAATTGTCTTTTATGTATATGTTTTTTAATTTTTTTATTAGTTTGGGGGTTGGTGAACTATTTAGTTTCGGATTCTTTTTCTCGGGCTCAGTCGCATGCTTTTGTCCAGACTTCTCGGTTGATGTTGCCACGGTTGCGTTTCGGTTTGCTTCTAGTTTTTTTTTATTAATGCAGAGCTCTTTTAATTTCGTCTCCTTTTTGGATTTTCGTTTCCTTTTCTCATTTTCTTTGTTTTCACGGTCGACTTCAAGTCTTCTCTGATACTCTATAAATTCGTCAGACGTAGCAACGGTAGGGGTAATTCTTTTGGTAACTTTTTTGTTTGTCGATTGTTCCAATCTTTTAGGAAAATAAAACGACTTTTTAAACGGAGTTGGTATATTTTTCAAAGGTGTTGGAAAGTTGGATAGGACACTATTTGAAATCTTATTCATTGCATCTGTGGAGTTTGCATTAATGCCGTTGTCTTTATAATTTTGTTGTTCTGGTTGTTGTTGGTTTTCCGTATGCTGTAGAGGAGATACGTGTGTATTTGAAGGTAATTGTTGAGTATTTCCTTTGCTTAGTTGTTCAAAAATGTCATTTTGTGTTCTCTGGGGACTTTCTAGCACCAGTTTTAAATCTGTCGTTTCAAAGTTAGTCTCAGAGCGTGTAACAAGCTTTTGAGGCGTTTTTGCTATACTATCGTAATCTTTGCATTCATTCACATCAAAATTATCACCATGTTCTAAATTATTAGTGTTAACAACAGGGTGAATTTCCAGAACAATCTTATTCGTTTTGTCTGAGACTAGTTCCTGTGAATCATCACTAGTGGAGGAATTGACCCTACACATAGCAAGATTCCCATTTTCCTGGACTTCGAAGTCAAGAATATCCCAGTTATCTTCATTAAAGTCCGCAATACTGGAAATATTATTGATGAATGTTGTGTCATTTAGAGTAATTTGTAAGTCTTCATTTCTGTTATCCAGTACTGCATCTAAATTTTTATCATCTAGAGATTTCCAATACACAAATAATTTTTCGAAGGTAGAGTCTCCTTGCCAAGAGCTGCCAGATGATTTGAAAGAACAAAGTGTTTCAGGGCCCAAACGATCTTTGAATTGCTGTTTGAATTGTTTATATTCTTGAGTTTCTTGATTATTTTGATCTTTGTTAGAAATTTCCAATGTCCCTGTTGAATGTTCTGCTATTTTGGTTTTGGTCTTGAAGAGTTTGTTGTATTGAACCTTTGATGAATTAAATGGAAAGAGTCCACAACATTTAAATCCATTTTTTATTGTATCTTCTTTTAAACATTTGTCGAAACAAATCTTGACTAAACCTGAAAAGTCTGTTAGTTTAATTTTGGCCATTTCGTGATTAAGCCTGAAATCATGTACCACGTTTCGCCATGTTGCTTTCACTGGTCTAACTACAGCTACGTCTAGAGGCTGCAGAACGTGGGTCGAATTTGGCAATAATGCCACCAATATTATACCTTTCTCCTTGTAAAACTCACTTAGCGCTAGAGATATGTGGGAGGTGTGTCCATCGAGGAATAATACAATCGGAAGGTGCACTCTATGTTTTTCGAGCCATGGATAAAAACAATTCGCAATATATTCATAAAAAGCTTCCATATTCATCCAACCGCTTTCTGTATACCCTAAACCCCAACCTTGTGGCACAGTTTTTGGAATATGCTTCGGAAGTCTTTTATATGGGAATAATATCATTGGTGGAGCAAGTGAACCATTTGCCGATACATTAGCCAATACTGTCAAACACTCTTTTTCATCATTAGCTATTCTATTATACACCAGCTTTGTTCCTCTTCTTGCTAAGACTTGCTTCTCCTTGGGACATAAAAAGAAAGCTGTCTCATCGCAGTTAAATATTCGGGATCCATCCTCAAAAATATTCATAAGACTGTTGCTCATGAAATAATCCCCAACCTTTCTGAACCACTCTCTAATACTTTGCTCACTGACATTACTCCTACTTGCGGTAAGATTTTGGGACACTCTTGTACTAACTTCAGGATGTCTTTCCATGCATTTTTGAAACCAGTGATTTCCCGGAATACCATCTTTAAATGGATTTTGTCGGTCCAAGTTTTTAATTAAATTAGCTACTGTCTGTATTAATTGGGATTTTGTGACAGCGAACCCTTGTTGCGCCAAATAAAGAATCCAATCTACAACACACTTTTCTTCATTCACAGCAAGCACAGGTTGCACTCCACACTTGGGATTTTTAAATCTTCCTGAACGTTTATCCCGTAAAGTGGTCTTTGGCACCCCGAATCTTTTAGATGCCTCGTAAACTGACATCCCATTTTTTATAGCTTCCAAGGCGCTAGACAATTTTTCTTTTGAATATTGTACACGTATTTTTGGTGCCATAATGCCTGAAAAGAAATATATAATTAATTAAAAATATCAGACGGTTTTAATGAGTGCAATGTCTGACTTAATAACAAACACCTTTTTTAATGCGTCGGTATTAGGCTATGGCATTTGCTATTATCGACCCAATAGGTCGGTAAATTGATTTCGATATGGTCGCACTTATCCTAATACCGACTGTGTAAAACTTGAGACAAATGACTGAAACGCCTTCTTCTTGTTAATTAAAGATTTTAACAATTACCATAATTAAATATACCAAAAGTAATATCTATATTAACTACATTATACAGAGGTTTGGACTTATTAAAATATTAACATGTTTGTCGCTCCAGACAAAGAAATTTTTAGAATATTAGGTTACTCGTAACATAAATCATGGGTCGAAAATTGAACAAAACGTCGACTTAATAGTACATGTAGTTAAGAAATGAACAATCACGGTGCAACTACACGGTAAAGCAAAATAATAGATTATTAAAATAAAGGTTTTCAAACCTAATACCGACCTTGGGTCGGTATTAGAAATATCTATACCTATTACCGACTCAATATATTTTTACGATTTTTTCATTAAATACTGCAAATCTTCGAAAAATTACTACATTATAGTATAGACAACATGTATGGAAATGTCTTCAAACTTTATAATAAATATATAAAAATATCTACTTGGATTTAATGCTTAATTTCTTTATTTGTGTACTTACCCCTTTAATGAATCACAAGCGCACAAAACCTACACTCTACGAAATCTGACCAAAAACTAATTCGAATGGCATCAATTCGGGTACTTTCCTGCTAGACACTAATAAATTATTCACGTGATTTTGGCGATTAGACTGAAATTGTGACAATACAACGTTCCTTTCATCCACAAAGCTTAATATTTCGTATTAATCATTTGGATCGGTAATAGGTGTTATTTTTCTATGGGTCGGTATTAGGTGACTTTACCTTAGTTCTATATAAAAAACTAATTTTATTTGGTGAGTTAACAAAAAATTTTTTATTTCTAGTTCAACTTTGTAAGACATTTTGTATTTTTTAGAAGCTCTTGATAAAAATTGTAATCACAATTTTATTGAAAGCTCAAGTAAAAAATAGTCAACAAATAGCCCCTTTTATTGACTCCAACCCATCAAAACAGTGTTATATTTTTTCTAAACGAGTCACAAGTACTTCTTTTTTCTTATATATATGTTATATGTGAAAATAGTCACCTTGAACCACTCAAGGGTTACCGACACTTTGGTTTCGCAATATCAGTTCCTATTTCATCATTCTTTTAGCAAGCGTTCCCATAGAGATAGCTGACTATGCACGGATATCAAACTCTGACCAAAGCTGGCCTTTCGTGGGAAATGCCGACACCAGATTTTGTAGATAGATTATAAATTCAGGACTAACATTATATTTTTCACTCGTCATATAAGTTTCTTACTAATAACATTTGTATTATATAATTTTATTTGCTTCATTTTATCGTATAACTAAGTGTAACTTTTATTTGTGAAATAAATCTTTTTTAAAAAGTCAATCAAAAATCAGTCAGTAGGATCCGGTTAACGTTGTTAGAACAAGGAAACTCACTAGCAACGGCGGATCCCTATCCCTCAACGGAAAAAGAACCTAGAGCCGTCCTCATTCAACTGGATACTACGGAAGGAACACCTGGTGAAGCCCCTGATAGCAGATCCCGTTAGAAAACAAGACGTACTCGATGTTTCTGTTAATGTAAGTTATTGAATCATCTCGTTTTCACTATTTTTATATTTGCAAACATACCGTACATACATCATAATTTTTTCAATTTATAATCTTGACTATACAAAAAGTCAAGCCAAGTTGATTATCTAATAAGGAAATACCTTTTTATTACATACTTTTATTATTTTATCATTCTTATTTACACGTTTTATTGATTTCATATTATATTTTCACCGATATTTTACTACATTTTACTTTATTTTACCACATTTTACTTGATTTTACCATATTTTACTTGACTTTACTACATTTTATTTTATTTTACCATATTTACTATTCGTATATTTTGTTTTATACTTCCACTAACATATTATTATCAAAATGCCTGAAACACGTTCACAAACCCAAGTTGAAATTGAACCATACAAACTTTCAGAAATATTCTCCATAATTCCTGAATTTGAAGGAGACCCAATCTCTCTTCCCACATTCTTAGACGCATGTGATTGTGCGATTAAAATGTCTTCGGGAGACCAACGTATTTTATTAACGATTCACATTAAAAATAAACTAAAAGGTAAAGCAGCTCAATTAATAAACTCTAGAAAACCAACTTCATACACAGACATAAAAAATTTATTAAACCTTCATTTCGGAGATAGTAGAGATCTCACTTCCTTAATTCACGACCTACAAAGACTTCGACAGTTATCGAATGAATCACCTTTAACCTTTTTCAACAGACTACGAGTTCTAAATGCAAACATGCACGCCTCAATTCAAAAATCAGGCCTAACACAAGACCAAAAAACCGCACAATGCACGTTAATTGACTCTATGGCTTTAAATACTCTCTTAACTGGACTAGAACCCCGTTTAGGACAAATAATTAGGGCCAGTAACCCTAAAGACCTTATTGAAGCCAGTAACCGTATCCGACGTGAACTTCGGCTATCGTATTTCGAATCTCAAAAATCAAATAAAGATAGCCAAAATATTCCAAAACCTTCCCAACCGATGAGAAGAACCTCATCTAATTTTTCTAAATGTACAAGTTGTGGTCGTATTGGCCATTTAAGTAGCGAATGTCGCTCATCACATTTTTCTTCTTATCAAAATCAATATAGCGGTAGACCACAAAACTACCAAAATAATAAAAACCAATCCAATCAATATAATACTAGATCACAAAATTACCCAAGTAATCAAAACCAATACTCTTCTAATCAACAAAATTTAAACCCACAGAGATTTATTCAGAGAAATCCAAATTTCCAAAATTTTCAGCAAAGAGCCCATGTCTTTAATGAATACCCTGACGATCTTGTAGAATCTTATGAAGATTATTATACAGAAAATGATCTTCAAACTAACTATTTTTACGAATATACCAATGACACATCTGATTTTATTAATAATACACCTGATACAGAAAATTATCAGGATTTTCTTTCACTACCCAATCAGAACCATCCCCCAATACATACGAATCTTTCAACCGATATCACGAATGTACAACAACAAATCCAAGCCCTCAATTTGGACAATTTCGATCCAAATGTGAATTTCCCCGAACAGAAATTCCTGTAAGCCCCTTTCACACAATGAGCTCTAAAAACTTATATTATATCAATGACGCTACGAATACTTTTAAACTTCTAATTGACACCGGTGCAGGAATTACAGTTTTCAAAGAGAATACTGCACGAAATTATCATAACCGATCCCCAGAAAATGTTACCATTCAAGGCATAACCGACGAGAAACTTCTAATTACAGAATCTGTCCTTATTCCCTTTACCGATGACAACCCTCACAAAGTTTTCATTTTTAATCTAGACATTGACTTTGACGGCATAATAGGCCTAGATTTCCTAGACCACTACGAATGTGTAATAGACCTTAAAACAAGACAACTTTATACAAATTTTAAAACTCTTACCCTGCATAAAGTCGGACAAGAGACCCATAAACCCATAGAAAATATTCCGGTTACATTTCCTACAAAAATAGTACCGTCAAATAATTTCCAAACATATCCGAAATCAAACTCAAACGTTAAAGCTCAACACAATAGCAGCTCATTTCACGAAAACACTCATGATCAACACAAACACATCCCAAGACCAGAGAAAAAACGAATAAAGAAAAAATAAACCAAATTTCGATTGATAGCCGAACAGAACAAATATTCAAATTGAAATGCAACCTATCCAATACAGACGCCATACTGTCATCCCAAGAAATCGAAAAAGTTCGAATTCCTCACGCATTAGTCCATGTAGACGAAAATGGAGACTTTTTAACTTCCGTCATTAATGCTAATGCAATGCCAAAAATAATCGAATTTTCGAATATTTCCATCGAACCTATCGAAAACTTGGAGACAATCTTCACCTACGATCAAAATCACGGCGAACAGCCAATTATAGACAGAGAAGAAATAATTAGAGAACAACTGAGAATTGACCACTTAAACTCAGAAGAAAAGGAACAAATTCTAAACATTTGTACGGAATTTTCAGATATATTTTACGTAGAAGGTGACAAGCTAACATTCACAAATGAAATTAAACACGCAATCAAAACGAACAACGCGAAACCGATATACACGAAATCTTACAGATATCCACAGGTTCATAAAGAAGAGGTAAAGACGCAAACCAACAAAATGCTAGAGCAAGGAATAATTCGGCATAGCATATCGCCCTGGTCAAGCCCAGTGTGGGTGGTACCCAAAAAACTTGACGCATCTGGCAAACAGAAATGGAGAGTCGTTATTGACTATCGTAAACTTAATGAAGTTACAATAGAAGATCGTTATCCACTTCCACAAATTTCAGAATTGTTGGACCAACTTGGAAAGTGTCAATATTTTACAACATTAGATTTGGCGTCCGGATTCCACCAAATTGAAATCGATCCAAAAGATATCCAAAAAACAGCATTTTCAGTAGACAACGGACATTACGAATTTGTTCGTATGCCTTTCGGATTAAGGAATGCTCCTTCCACATTTCAACGAGTAATGGATAACATCCTCTTAGGAATTCAAAACGAGAGATGTTTAGTATATATGGACGACATAATCATCTATTCAGCCACCATTCATGAGCATATGTCACGACTGACAGAAGTATTTAAAAGATTAAGAAAAGCAAATCTGAAGATACAACCGGATAAATGTGAATTCTTAAGAAAAGAAGTCGCATACTTAGGACACCTCGTAACTGAACACGGAGTAAAAACAAATCCTGCCAAGGTATCATGCATAAAAAGTTTCCCAGAACCCAAGACAACTAAAGAAATAAAATCATTTTTAGGCCTAGTAGGTTACTACCGCAGATTTATACCGAATTTTGCCAAAATTTCCAAACCACTGACTAAATTACTTCAAAAAGAAGTCCCTTTTGTTTTTAATGCCGAATGTAAGGAAGCATTCAACGATCTCAAAAATATTCTAATGACAGACCCAATTCTCATATATCCAAATTTTGAAGAACCCTTTTTACTCACTACTGACGCTAGTGCTTTCGCAATTGGAGCCGTTTTGTCACAAGGCCGATTAGGAAAAGATCTGCCAATCGCTTATGCATCACGAACATTATGCAGTGCAGAAACCAAATATTCCACAATAGAAAGAGAATTACTAGCTATAGTATGGGCAGTAAAACATTTCAGACCATATCTTTTCGGTCGCAAGTTTACTCTTATCACTGATCATCGACCTCTTACATGGCTATTTTCAATTAAAGACCCAGGAAGCCGCCTAGCACGCTGGCGCCTAAAACTTGAAGAATATAATTACAAAATAGAGCACCGTTCAGGAAAAATCAACAGAAACGCAGATGCACTCTCCAGAATAAAAATAAACCATTTTAAGGACTGTGCAGATTTTCAATCAAAACTTGCCCTGCACGCATCTAACAGAGATGAAACCGAGACAGATGAAGACGAAGAAGAAAAAGAAGACACAGAAGAAGGAATAGAAAAGATGTCCGAAGAATTCGATAAATTTCTAGAATTATATAGAACCAAATCCATTATCGATTACTCCAAAATAGAAACGTCAAACGCAGAGCTGTTAGATAAATCTCACAAGAATATTGTTACCTTTTTCTGGCAGAATAAACTTGAGGACCTGCACGAAAAAATAATGAGTGACATATTCGAAGAAAATATAGAATACAGTAACCGAAGGATCAATATTGTATCTAGTAAAACCGTAAAAGATCGAAAATATTTCATTATCCCATTACCTTACGATCCACAAAGTGTAATGTCATACTTATTTCTCATACTTTATGCGAACCAAGAACAATTTGACGAATCAAAGACCTATTGCATAGAAAACAATCTCGAACTTCCCATTCTAGAAATATTTTCCTATATATTTGCAGACAAAGAACTTAAATTAAAAATCTGCCAAAATGTAATTAAACAGGCAAGCGAAGACGAAACCCCACAAATCCTAGAACATTACCATTGTGGCAAAAATAACTTGCACAGAGGAATAAACGAAACCGTTAGACGTATAAAAGAAAAATATAATTGGAAGAACTTAGCAAAAGACGTAGAAAAATATATAAAAGCCTGTGAAATTTGCCAAAAGGTTAAAATTTACAGAAAAAATCTAAGTGGACCATTAGTTATAACGGAAACACCAAAAACACCATTTGAAAGGATCAACATAGACATATTTGAATATCCCACTAGAAACTACGCTTTAACCATTCGTGACGAATTGACAAAATTCACGCAAGCCTATCCTTTGGAAGACAAAAAGGCAGTAACAGTAGCCAACACACTCCTACTCTTCTTTCAACACTATGGAACACCACTAAGAATTCATTGTGATTGCGGTCGAGAATTTGAGAATGCTATAATCAAAGATCTATGCGAATTATACGACATCAAACTAACATTTTCTAGTGTTAACCATCCACAATCTAATGGGTCTGTGGAAAGATTTCATGCCACACTCTCAGAAATGATTAGAGCAAATCAAGCCGAGAACCCAAACGATCATCCCTTCACTATACTTCCTTATGCAATAATATGCTATAACAACACAAAAAATAAGACCCACGGTTTCACACCATATGAACTTATATTTGGGCACACTGCAAGCCGACCACCAGAAACTCTATACAACCAAAAAACACTAATGAGCAAATATATTCGAGACCTGAATAATCGCATGGAATATTTTTACAAAGTAGCCAAAGCAAAAACAGAAAGACAGAAAGAAAAGGCGAAAGTAAGATTTGACGAGAATATTTCAGAACGAAGACCTGATTTTAAAATTGGTGACAAAGTTTATGTAAAAGAATCCCAAATTAAATCAAAATCGGATAATCTTTTAATGGACCTTTCGAAATTCAAGAAGTTTTTACAAATTCCGCAATTATCCTTAACCCCAAAACTAACCAAACCTCTAAAGTAAATTTTGACAGACTGAAACCTTATTTTGAATAAATTTCTTCTTTACAGATTCTATGGACTATTCTCAGTCGCCTACTCCCAATTTTACCTCTCTCCCATAAATAATACAGTCGGAATCTTCTATCACGAAGAAGGTACCATTCGAATATCTAACGATAAATGGACATTACTTGTTTACAAGGAATTGCTCCCTATAGAAACTGCCATATCCAACAACGACAGAATTTTAGAAAACTTGCTAGATAAATTTACTAAAGCCGATACTCCAAGAAAACTTGCATTTCAATCCGAAGTACAAACACACATTAGTTTGATAAGACAAATTTCTAATTCCGTAAATTTAAAATATAGAGAAGTAATTGCCGACACACGAGCCTATAATCCACGCCAAAAACGAGGATTAATCAATGGTGTTGGAACCTTATGGAAATCTATTAGTGGAAATTTAGACGCATCAGACGGTGAATATTTCAATCAATGTATAAATAGGATCACTACAGATGAAAAGCAAATAGAAACACTCCTAAAGAACCAAATCTCTGTTACAACTTCTGTCATAAAATCATTTAACACTACTATCCAAAAATTACAAATAGACGAACAAACTTTTAACAAAGACCTAAACGATATCAAAACCACTCTTATAGACATTGCAGACGACATATCATTTTACCGTGCACAATTACAAACCTTAAATTTGTGTGAATCATTAATGGAAAGCTACATATTTTTAGAAAATTATCTCAATGACATTTTGAACGCCATCACCTTTTCTCGGTTGCAAATTTTACACAGTTCAATTATTTCGCCCAATGATTTACTAGATTCATTGAAAACTATCTCACAATCATTACAAAATAATGTATTACCATTGCCCATTTATACATCAAATATAGCCCAATATATTGATATAATAAAACTTCAAGCATATCAACTCGATTCCAAAATTGTATTCGTCCTAGAAATTCCATTAGTTGACCCCGAAATCTATACCTTATATCATTTATATTCGATACCAATATTAGATAATCAAACTGGTCTTTTTCATACACTCTCTACAATACATAAGTATATAGCGCGAGATGATGATTCAATTTCATATGTATTCTCCGAAACACAGAAGAATGCAAATCAATTAGTCCAAATCAAAGAATGTGCACAGATATTCTTCCCTATCCAATAGACAGCGATACTATATGTGAGGCACAGTTATTGAAACCAGTTAGCTTTCTACCAAAAACTTGTCAGATGTCGACGTTTTTAGCACAAGATTACAATGTGCAAGAAATTGACCGAAATTTATGGTTAATAACACTATCCGATCCATTACCAGGTACAATCAAGTGTGAAAGAAAAGACATTAGTACCCAGACAATCAAAGTAAACACAATTCTAAGATTACTACCCGAATGTACAGCATTTATTGGAAGTACCAGAGTCCACGCCAGAGATCAAATCAATAAATATCCAAATATAACCTACAGAAGTCATCCAGTTAATATTCCATACAGATGTTGTGACCATTTCGGAAGAAGAAACCATATACCAAATTTGAAACCATTACAACTCAATAAGATAAATGCAGACGATTTAAATATTGCACAACATAAGCTGGACCAATATTCAGTAGAACTCGACCAAATCATGAACCAACCATTCATCGAAAAACATTTGCCTTGGTTCACTATATTGTCTTTATCATTAATTATCATTCTAGTTTTTGTATACATCCTCTGCAAATGTAGACGCAAAAGATTTCCAAGTCTTGCCATGAACTACCCTCAGGACTCACCTCCACCTTCACCACATCGCAGCAGTTCCATTAAACAGACACTTAAAGGATTAACCTTTAAAAGAAGACCAGACGTACGCCCAGAAAATGAAGACGTCTCCGAAACCCCAATTGAGCTTTAAAAGTCGAAGCAAGGCATCGACTTTTCACTAATGAGGGGAGCTGTTATATGTGAAAATAGTCACCTTGAACCACTCAAGGGTTACCGACACTTTGGTTTCGCAATATCAGTTCCTATTTCATCATTCTTTTAGCAAGCGTTCCCATAGAGATAGCTGACTATGCACGGATATCAAACTCTGACCAAAGCTGGCCTTTCGTGGGAAATGCCGACACCAGATTTTGTAGATAGATTATAAATTCAGGACTAACATTATATTTTTCACTCGTCATATAAGTTTCTTACTAATAACATTTGTATTATATAATTTTATTTGCTTCATTTTATCGTATAACTAAGTGTAACTTTTATTTGTGAAATAAATCTTTTTTAAAAAGTCAATCAAAAAGTTAGTGATTTAACATATATATATATATATATATATATATATATATATATATATATATATATATATATACATATATATATATATATACACATATATATATATATATATATATATATATATATATATATATATATATATATATATATACAGGGTGAGTCACGCTCAACGGGACGGAGCCTACCGGGGAAACGGCTAAAGATATTAAAAATTTCTTTTGCAGGAATACGTAGGTTAGTACCGGCTACAATTTAAAATTTGTGAGATATATACAGGGTGTCCCAATTTGGCATAATGATATAAACTTATACTGTTTTAAATAGAACAACATATATTTCACTTTAATTTTGAATTCTACTAAACAAAATAATGTTACTTTATTTAACATTCCCCATACCTATTTTTGACCGGTTTCGATTTATTTGGGTTTTTCTGAAAATGTACTATTCGCGAAATTAATTAATTACACAATATCGCATGAATTTTAATTAACGCCTTTTTG
This sequence comes from Diabrotica balteata, assembly GCA_918026665.1. Taxonomy (NCBI): domain Eukaryota; kingdom Metazoa; phylum Arthropoda; class Insecta; order Coleoptera; family Chrysomelidae; genus Diabrotica; species Diabrotica balteata. The sequence goes on from OU898281.1 coordinate 60,121,096, forward strand.
TCAGTTAATTGTCAAGTGCCCATGCTTTACATCAGAATAATTACCATTTGAAACTAATCTACAGAGTGTTCGCAATCTGAAGTGTCAATGCTGTACCATATTTTGTATAATTACTTTCTTAACTTAAATGGGACACCCTGTATTTTACTTTAATTTTGAATTCTAATTTAAAAAATAATATTACTTTATTAAACAATCCCTATACCTATCTTTAAGAATTTTCGATTTATTTGCGTTTTTTTGAAAATGCACTATGTATTCTTGAAATTAATTAATTTTTATCACTTTATTACATAAAGTTCTACTCTAACTTAAACAAAAACCCTGTATTTGAATGTTGTAACAATTAGTATAATCAAACTATTATAAAATTTTATATTAATATCTAGTAGGTATCTTCAAATCTATTTGCATTATGTTACCTGAAACATTAAATGTCATTCATTACATAGCTCGTTATTATAAAGAATGCCATGAAAAAACAAAAGGTACCTAGCTGTCAAACTAATTCTTAAACTATTAACTGTATTGCTTTCAATTAAATAAAAATGGCAGATTATTCAATTGAAGACCGAGTAAATATGATTTTAATAATGGGTGAATGTGATTAAAACTGTTTGTTAGCATCAAGAGTATATGCTGAAAGATTTCCCTTAAAACGTCATCCTCGTAAAGAAGTATTTGACAGAGTCTTAACAAGGTTTCGTGAAACTGGCAGTGTTGTTTATACTAAACGAAAATTAATAAATCCGATAAATGAGGACGAAAATACCGAATTAGAAGTTATTCAATCAGTTATTGAAAACCCAAATACAAGTACAAGGACGATGACCAGGGAGATTGAAGTAAGCCAAACTAGTATATGCAGAATTCTTAAAAAATATCAATATCACCCATACCATATTCAAATGCATCAGCATTTGTATGGAACTGATTTTGAACGTAGGTTAGAATTTTGTTTATGGTTTCTAGACAAAACGGGAGCAGATCAACATTTTTTTGATAAAATTTTGTTCACTGATGAATCTACTTTCCATAATATTAAACTCGTGAGCCGACATAACTTTCACTATTATAATACGGAAAATCAACATGAATATAGATGTACTGATCGACAAAACCGATGGTCCCTTAATGTATATGGTGGAATAATAGGAGAACATGTGATAGGACCGTATTTTTTTAATGGCCATTTAAATGGACAGAAGTTTTTAAGATTTCTACGAAGAGACTTTTGGATACTTTTGCAAAATATCCCTTAAAATATTAGAAGAACAATGTTTCTGCAGCTAGACGGTGCTCCAGCACATTACACGCGTAACGTTAGAGAATATTTAGACAGAAAATTTCCCGGAAAGTGGATAGGTAGGTGTGGTGCTGTCAATTGCCCCCCTAGATCACCTGGGTTAACATCAATGGACTTTTTTTTTGGGGGATATATTAAAAGTTTGGTTTATCAAACTCCACCTACAACCGCTGAAGACATGAAAACGCGTATTCGTAATGCGTTTGCAACAGTTACTCCAGAAATGCTAAGAAGAGTAAAACAAAATTTTGAACACAGAGTGAGGTTATGTATTGAAAAAAATGGACACCATTTTAAACATTTAATGTAAATTAATTTTTTTCTAGTGTGTTTTGTTTAACTTTATGTAATAAAGTGTAACTAATTAATTTCAAGAATAGTGCATTTTCAAAAAAACCCAAATTAATCGAAAATTATAAATGATAGGTATAGAGATTGTTTAATAAAGTAATATTATTTTTTTAATTAGAATTCAAAATTAAAGTAAAATACAGGGTGTCTCATTTAAGTTAGGGAAGTAATTACACAAACTATTATACAGCATTGACACTTCGTATTGCGAACACTCTGTAGATTAATTTCAATTGGTAATTATTCTGATGTAAAGCATGGACACTTGAAAATAATTGACAAAAAGGCGTTAATTATAATTGATGCGATATTGTGTAATTAATTAATTTGGCGAATAGTACATTTTCAGAAAAACCCAAATAAATCGAAACCGGTCAAAAATAGGTATAGGGAATGTTGAATAAAGTAACATTATTTTGTTCAGTAGAATTCAAAATTAAAGTGAAATATAGGTTATTCCATTTAAAAAAGTATAAGTTTATATCATTACGCCAAATTGGGACACCCTGTATATATCTCACAAATTTTAATTTGTAGCCGGTACTGACCTACGTATTCCTACAAAAGGAATTTTTAATATCTTTAGCCATTTCCCCGGTAGGCTCCGTCCCGTTGAGCGTGACTCACCCTGTATATATATATATATATATATATATATATATATATATATATATATATATATATATATATATATATATGTATATATTAATATGATCTGAAATTGTCTACAGAAAATAATCTATAGAGAAAACGAAGACGAACTATTTGTAAAATTTTGTTATAGCTCCCGTTTTTATTTTAATGGGTACTTAAGATTAGGGTAAAAAAAAAACACAATACTTAATTATATCCCCTACCATTATATAGTTGATTATGCAAGCCAGCATGCATGTTCCTGTAACAGTAGCTGACAAAAATCTCCATTTGGTTTTACTATTGTATGTATCAACAACCCTAAAATAATATTAAACATTTATCCCAAAAACCAGATTAGATTAAGTTTTTGTGTTGATCTTTAAGACTTAGTACATAACTAGATTATTCTCAAATTCAATGACAATAAGGAGATATACTTTACTTAATTTACAAACATGTTTAGAGGATTTTATTTTATCTTGGTGTGCTTTTTTTGTTTTAGCGAAACAACATTGTATAAATTGGTCACGTAGTATCACAGTTATGATATTGATCCATTGTAAATATCATATTATGTTCGACCACATACAATTGCCTTAAAAGTTAAATATTTTATTACTATACCAACCATATGCCTTAAGTTATTTAAGATATTTACATATGACATCTATGGAGAGACTAAAAACTTTCCTACAAAAACAATTATGCCAAGAGTAAACTGATGTATTAAAGGTAAAGGTACTCGAGGACACATTCTAAACCCTAAAAAAATTTATAGAATTTAATATTCCACTATACATTTTTCTTATAGGTAATCGCAAAGTGTTCGACACGGTCAAATTGTCCCCTTAATACTACAACTAAGTATTTCGAGTTTTACGATTTTGAGTTATCTACCGTTACCAATATAATTTTTGACGCTAATTTTAATACTACAACTAGGTAAGTTCTATGTCCATTCTATACATGAGAATCCAATTACACACATAGCTATGTCATAAGTTCGAAAAAAAAAATTGTTGCTAAAAGTGGTCATATTGAAATATCTAAATATGCAACTGATAAAGCCAAAAATTTCTGCTGAAGCAAGTGTTTAACTTGATGTACCTAATTGTGCGCCCGTGTAACTCGTGTTATGCGTTGCCTCCTCCGGATATTCTTTAAGATACCTATTTGTGCAGATCGTCATAGCATACGTTGTGAGTGACATTGTTGCTTTATTTTTCGTAATATTTTTTGAAACAAAAGTAAAAATGTCTACAAGAGCCAAATATATATTAAGATAAGTACGTGATCAGTTAACAGAAACAAAAGGTGAGTGTTTTAATACTATTTGGAAAAATAAATTTGTTAAAATCGTGGGAGAGCTTATTTTTATAGGTTAGGTGTTTGTCGATTCATTAGTTTTTGAACATAAATATAAAATTGTTACCGTAGGATACTATTTTTTATGTGATAAGCATAATATGCCGAGTATGCATATTATGAACTTATTTTTAGAACTTATTTAGTAAAGCCTATGAAAATAAATTTGTAAAACGCTGTTTCTTAAAAAGTTTTATGTTATCATTATTTACATTTCTTAGCGGTTTAAGACTAATAAACTATTAGACTATTTAAGATTCGTTAAAGTGTTTTAAATAGTTGTTTTTTGTAAAACGTATAGGATCTTTTATTCGCAAAATTTAAAAATACAAACATTTCTTTAAACTTAGTTTAAAAAGTACTAAAGTATTTTTTATTTTCAGATGAGAATACTGAGGTCCTTTCGTCCACTTCTAAACAATGTTATAACGATTCGGAAACAGACTCTGATCCCTATTCTCCTGATCACTCGGAACATAATCTGGACTCTGATCATTCTTCTGACAATGAACTTGCTCTCGGAAATGGAACTTTTCAAACTATTAACAACGACTTGCATGACATGGAAGAGTTGCCTGTTACGACAGATAAGTCAAGAAAGAGGAAAAGAAATGAACAAAACTGGAAAAGAAATATTGCAAAATCAAGAAAACAACGCGGCGAAGCATACTTATATTCTAGGGGTAAATACCTACCAGAAGTAGTCATGAAGTATGCTTCTTTAGTTACCTGTAAACGAAAATGCACAGAAAATTTTTCCGATGAAGAGAGATTTTTGATTTTTCGAAGATATTACCAGTTAGAATCCTACGAAAGAAAACGAGACTTTATTAATGGCCATACAGAAAAGAAAGGTAAAAAATGGCATACTGCGAAACAGTCTGGACTCAAAAAACCATTTTATTCTATTTACCTAAAAATGCGAATAGAATACAGGTTTGTAAAACCATGTTTATCAATACCCTGGGAATTCCAAAAGAAATTGTAGACATAGCTATGAAAAAGAGAACTGAAGAAAACACGACTTTGGTAGACAATCGGGGAAAACATACAAAAATAGATCACGTCACCTACTATCCTGGCAAGTGTAAAAAACCATATTGAGAAGTTCCCTGTATTCAGTTCACATTATTGCCGTTTAAAAACACAACGGAAATATTTATCCTCAGACCTTAACATCACCCTTATGTATTCGTTATACAAGAAAGAATGCGGCGAGAACAATCACATACCAGCTAACTGTGCCATTTATAGAAAGGTATATTCAGAGGAATATAATCTTGACTTTTCTCGACCTTGTAAAGACCAGTGCGGGGTTTGTATGGCCTACAACTCCCCCTTAAGCGATAAAGCATCTATGGAAACCGAATATCTCACTCACATAGCAGCCAAGAACAGAGCCCGTGATGAAAAAAAATTAAGTAGACAGTTAGCAGAAAATTCTAACGGTACACTCATAAGTTGCAATTTTAATTTTTAACAAGTTGTTTTGTTACCAAATGACCCAACAAATAACGCTTTATTTTACAAACAAAGACTGAAAGTATTTAACTTCACCATTTATAATACAGTGTCTAAACAGGGTGATTGCTCCATGTGGACCTAGGTTGAAGGAAAACGAGGCAGCTGTGAGATTGCCACTTGTTTATATCAATACTTTGAATCTTTGCTGGAACAAGTAACTCAGGTTCAGTGTTTTAGTGATAAATGTGGTGGACAAAATTTAAATAAAAACGTCGCTAGTATATGCCTAACGGCTGTTCAACATATTCCACATTTGAAAAGCATGCAACTAAACTTTCTAGTTTCCGGCCATAGTAAAATGGGGTGCGACTCCATGCACTCAGCCATTTCAACAGAGTTCAAAAGAGTAGGCAAAACACATTTACCACAAGACTGGAAAACAATTGCTGGATGTGCCCGGAGAAAAGGAGATAAACCGTATATCATTCATAACATTACTCACGAACAAATATTGGATTGGAAAAATCATGCGGATACAATTTTAAATTTTAGAGGTAAGGACGAAAGTGGGCAGCAAGTAGCATGGCAAAAAATGTGTTGTATGTTCTTTTCTAAATGCGAACCATCCATTATGAAATTTTAAGAAAGCTTTAACGAATAATTTAGAACTTTAAATTGCCAGAGAAGGACAAAATCGACTCAAAATATAACTACAATAATGCCAAATCCTTTGTATAAGGACAGAATCCCTATTACTCTGGAAAAATACAAGGATCTATTGACATTGTTTAATACCAAACATCCCGCAATTCCTCTGGAAAATAAGGATTATTTTGAAAACCTGCCTTTTAAAGCAACAGGAAGAGAAGTATCAAGTGATTCTGACATAAGTGAGACCGAGTGAAAGAAAAATATTGGCTATAATTATTAGTTAAGTTCTTCTACTTTTTTGTTATATTTTGATCAAAATATGTTAATAAATTTCTTTTTTGGTATTAAAAAGTTGTACTTATTGCTACGTTAACAACTAGGTATATTTAATTTTTTTTAAAAATTTTAATTGCTACAACTAGATATCTTGATTTTCAATAACAAAAAAAACTAAAACAAGGGTTTTAGAAGGCTTACAATTAATCAGGAGTTCTATAAATAGTAAGAAAAAAATTCATTTACTGTAATACAGCACGGTTTGTTTCTTTTCAAATTTAAAACTGCTTTCCTGAAAAATAGCAAATTTTGAGTTACCTAATTGTAATATTAAGGGGACGAAATGGTAACACTTACGGCAGAAACTAAAAGGAGTAGGCGTACCACAACACTTAATTTGGCTTAAAACTGAACTATACGAGCACACTACTGGAACAGTTATTGTTCTTGACACACGTTCAAATCAATTTTATCTAGAATAAGGTGTTTGATGTCGAGAACTGACACCTACTAGGAAAAAGACTGATTTAGTACAATAACTTAACGACGCCTTAAAAAAAATAAAGGTTTTGATACAGAAACTTATGTATTTAAAGGCAGGAATTCTGCTGTTATTTATCGAAGCTTTATTTTCTTACGGGATAATCATTATCCGTAAGAAAATAAAGCTTCTGGTGATATCGCCTCGTTGAAAAATAAAATTTTAGGTGATATGAGCTCTCTGAAAAACTAAGTATCTTGATATATTTTAAAAGTTTCCTAAGTGGCTAAAGTTTTGACAGACATTGTGTCTCTGGAATCAAAGTGTTTAACAAGATTTTTTCTTTGGAAAGAAAAGTTTTTGTTATTTCTTTGGAAATCTCCAACGTCACTTTTGGCTTCAACGATAAAATATCGTTGTTAAAAAACCAAGTGGCTGTCGATATTTTAGTTTACGAAGAGAGAATAAAAGAGGAAAGGTTATGGAGCAAACATAAACAGCAAAGAGAGGTATTAAATTAATAATAGCAGAGAAAATAGACGATGATACGATATGTAAGTTAAAACCACGGCCGACATTTGAAGCGAGTGAACGATCTGTCTATGTTAAAGTCCCAAGTTTTGACAAAAAATCGTCTTGAAGGAATTAAAATTAAACAGTTAGACTCAGTTGCAAGAGATTAACTAATAAGAGAGTAAATAATTCTAAAGATTAAAGGCGTTTATCCGACTATTACTGTTCGAGGAGATGCCTTAGATGTACTTCAGACCATACTCATAGATGAGATAATATATAAGTTCAAAAAACTTAAGAGAGTAAACATACGATATAGTCACGAATTTTTGGAACATGTACATTAGTCGTAGTCTAAAAATTAAAGAAAGAAGGCATATGAGGCCCTTTAAGAATATGAGTTAAATATTTTCAGGTTAGTATGATATGCTTATCCAACAGTTAATGGAGGACATGATGAAAAATTTGGCTGTTCAAACATTTGTTGATGGTATTCGTGATCATAAAATGCAGACAACACTACAATTATTTTGTAACTAAATGCTGATAACATCGCCCTCGAATACGAATTCGATACGCAGCTCTTTGGTACGTATAGTAAAGTTAGAACTGTAAAAGAGGAAGATTATAAAGACAAACTTGACCAGCTTTCTTAATATTACAAAAGGTATTACATCCAAAACGAATCGGTTTTAGGCGGGTACCTCTGACCCTGAACCGGACCATTATACAACCAAAGTAAAAACTCATACGAAAAATTATAACTTTCTTATGATTTTTTCAGCCTCCAAGGTGCTGATATTTTAGCTGTTTGAGATTTTAAATTGTTTATATCTTAGTAAAACTATCAACTTTGGAACAAAATGACAAGAGACTTTTTTTATTTAAAATAGCTTAACCTAAAAATATTTTTTGGAGTAAAAACCGGTGATTGTAAAATTTGTTAAAGAGAAAGAGAAAGATTTGTTTAAAACAAATCAGAAATTTGTTATTTCTGATTTGTTTTAAAGCGGACATTTTTGAACAGATATCTGTAAAACCGAATCACATACATATTTTCTACAGGAGCGACCTCGCAACCTGGACTATAATACTTTTATAATCCTTTGGAACCATTTTTTATGTACGGCCTTAAGGATTTGTTATTAATGATGTCAATATTAACAAAATTATATCATTTCTATATCGAAATTTTTTCAAACGCACTATCCCACTTATCGAAGAAGAATTCATTTTCGTCTCATAGGAACATTCAGGTACCGTGAAAAACATACCGCATATCTAAATATGATATATGCAACTATTTTTAAATTAGTCCAGTTACTGAGGGTTTGTACCTTCGAATTCTTTATACCTGAATCGAGTCATTTTAAATTTTGTGTGTTGGTAAATAATTACTCAAGGAATAAAAGTTATATAGTGCCGATGTGCTCTTCCACCCAGGGAGTGTTTGCCACCCCTTTTCGAGGATGGAAATTTTTTCACTTAAAATAACCACGCTATTCGATAGTAGAACAAATTTCAAAAAAGAAATGTAGTAAGCAAAGTTCATAAAAAAAAACAAAAAGATTGGCATTTTAATGAATATTTTCAGTTCAATATTAACTGAGTTATGGCTGTCCAAAGAAGGTTTGTTTTAGTTTTTGTCTTTCAATACGAGTATTTAACGTTAAATAACGGACAACGGGTACCTTTTTCTACAAAAACTCATATATTTTTAAAAGCCTAAAAAGACCTTTAAAATGAGTGGTGATAAAAGTCCTTTGCACCAACTGTACGTGAGGTACAATAAAAAAAAAACGATGGGGTTCTCAAATTTTTGTAAAAAAAAAACGGAATAAAACTAACGTTATGTTCACTAGGATTCAAATAAATTGTTTTACTTATAGAATTCATTTTATTTTAGTGTTTTTTGTATGTTCCAAAAGTTAAGCCGCTTTAGAATGCCCACTTTTTAAAAAAAGTATGATTACATTTTTCTTTAAATATTAAAAAAAAATCTTTTTTTATAATAACTTCAAAACTATAAAAAAAATACGTAAAAGATGATAGAATACAAAAAAATGTTTTTTTTTTCAACAAAAATTTTCATTTTTTAATTTTTTTTGCAGCTTAAAAAATAACGGAGATATAGTTGGTTTGCTTTATAGCCCATGAACCACTGGTCTCCGACCCTTTGACCCTTCACCCTTTAAAAGTGAAGGACTTTTGAATATTTTAACATTCTTATACTTATATTTCGTTAAATTACCTGTAAAATCGTTCTTTTATGCATGTTTTAGCATCAAAATTAACCGAGTTATTGTAACAAAATATAGGGTAAGCTATACAGTGATTGGCCACTATTAGTTATTGGCACATTATCGGTTTTTTACATTATTTTTAAAATATAACAAAATTCACTGACAAATGTTATTATTTTATAATAGAAGCAATCATGTACAAAATAGTATCTGACTTCATTTTATTGCACTGCCTAACCTTAAAAAATTATCGACAGATAACAACTCAGTTGTTATCAACAGGTCCTCGTAGACACTTCGTCTCAGGACCATTTTACTCATGTAGAGTCATACGCCACTATGTTACCTATCCAACGGTAATTTAAACATCACAAATTATAACTACTAATAATGTAAAACAACTACAAATTTAAAACATTTAAAGGGTTTTGACCCACATATTTTGGTGGCTACTAGCATGTACAACCGTTTGCACTGATGATGGATTGATTAATCCGAAAACGTTTTGCAATGTGTTTGTGATAGCCCGTTTGGGGCATTTTTATATACCTTTTATAAAGGATTTTAAACAATTTTTTGTGATATATGGTATACAGCCAGCTACAGGAACTTAGTTTCCTCGTGGAAGCCTAAGAAGATGTTTTGCTTGCGTTGAAGGTCATCTAAAGTGGGATGTCACAAAGAAAAGCTTCCCAAATATTTAAAGTACCACGTGAAATTCTTTAGTTTAAAAAAAGTGATAAGTTTACTAATAAGATTACTTTGGGACCAAGCAGTATTTTGAATAATAAGGAGGTAGCTATTTTAGAAGAATGGATATTGACAAGTTACAAAAAAGGATTTCCAGTTAGGAAAGTAGATATTCAAGCTTCTGTTACGGAATTTTTAGATTCAAACCCACGTGTTAATCCATTTCAGGACAATTTTCCTGCAGAATGCTGGTATCGAGGCTTTCTTAAGCGACATGAAATTTTAACTCACCGAACACCTGAAGCAGATACTTCGGCTAGTTCAGTTGTTTCAGAAGGATATGTTCGTAAATGGTTTTCGTTAGTCAAGGAATATTTAAAAAGTAAAAATTTAGATTATATTCTGCAAGACCTCACTAGAATTTTTTATGGAGATGAAACATGTTTTTATCTGTGCCCAAAAAATTTTTAAAGATATTACGCCTCGTGGAGCACGGAATGTTTATGAAGTAGATTCTGGTCAAGCAAAAATGGATTTTACCGTGATGTTTACCTTTTCTGCATCTGACCAAGTAAATGATCCGATGCTTGTTTATTCGTATAAAATACTTCCGACTTCTATAGTTAATTCAGTGCCTTCTTCTTGTGGAATTGGACATAGTGATAATGGTTGAATGAAAGTTGAGTAATTTTACGAGTATATTGGTAATAATTTATATCCATATTTACCAAAATGGCACTACTTTTCTAATAATTCTTTTTGTAGATGGCCATTCTACATATCAAACACTAAAGTTGAGTCAACTGTTTACGGAACTACAGATAATTTTAATATCGTTGTATCCCAACGCCACATGGTTAATGCAACCAACAGATGTTGCTGCATTTAAACCGTTAAAAATAGATTGAAAAAAAGCAGTGTTAGAATTCAGAAGAAAACATCCTCATAACATGCTGACTAAAGAAAAATTTGCACCAGTCCTGAAAGGTGTCTTGGAAGACTACGCAAAAGCTGAAACTATAAAAAATAAGTTTAGAGCAAGTGGATTATATCCATGGAACACATCAGGTATAGACTTTACCAAATGTCTGGGAACAAAAAGGAAACTAAACTATATTCAGATACAAACGTAAAGAAAAATGATTTACCTAATATTTCGTTTATCTCTTTTAATCAATTTAAGGAAATAGTTGGCGAAGAGAGAATAGCCATATATAAAAAAATTGATCAGTTTGACGAATCTTGTTATATAAATTATATAAAGAATTTGAAAAGAGCAATAGCTATCTTAATACGGAAATTCGTAATGATTCAGAAAACCTAGAAGTCAGTACAGTGGACACAGAAATATAAAATATGGAAATTATTTTTGACGAAAATATACTTTTAGACTAGATGTAAATGAAGGGGAAAAAGCAACCAACATTTATCACGTGACAATCATTTCGAAGAAACTGTGGAGACATGGGTAGAATTACAAAAAAATGTAGCACACGAAGGGCATGTAGAAGAATTACTTATACAGGAAAATAAAAAAGAAACTCGGCCTTTTCCAGAAGCTATGGAAACAAATGATATATTAGACAAAAATTTAACACAGGAAAAATCTGTAGAAAAATTACCTAATAAGGAAAATAAAGAAGAAACCCAGTCTTTTGAAGAAACTGTGCTGACAAGTGATATATCACAAGAAATTTTAAACCAGGAGGTGCCTTCAGTTAAAGAATCATTTATAGAGACAATAAAGAAAATACCCAAAATAATAGAAGCATTCGAGATTTCGTTATTTGGCTTAAAACACCAGAAAGAAAAGAAAAAAAGGATTTTCAACGATTACCGTTTGTTTCAACTAGTTTCGAATGGAAAATAATTCAGATGGAGAAATTGGCAAATAAAAAACAAGAATAGAAAAAAAAAAGAAACACGTAAAACAGAAAGATTATCCAAGTGAAAAGAAAAAGCTACAAAAAAAAATTGGGAGAAAAAACATCAAAATAAGAAAGCAAGACATTGATACAGTGAAAGAAAACAAAAATAAAACCCTTTTCAATCAACGATAAAACTAAATCTAAAAGACCCAAACTGGACATTGACCGCCTGGACAAATACGATAATGCAGCAGGGACAAGATGATTAAGCAATAATACAAAAATACCTCAACGTCACGTACGAAAACTATTTAGCAGTTCTGAAAGTGATGATAAACCTCAAAAGAATGACTTTGTTTATAATTCAATATCTATCGGAAAACTTTGTTTTATTTGTATGAAAAACATTACAAATTCAAACAAAGGTATCTGATGCTGCAAGTGCAGCCGAACGTATCATAATTAGAGCGTTATAAAAATAAGTCCTTCAGTAGATAAGGATAAATTATTTTGCTTTAGGATGTGAGTTGCTGCATAAATAAAATCTTTGAAAAAAATTTTTTAATATCTTAACAATAACATATAACAATATCCAAAAATAAATTAATTCTACACTAGGTACGTATCTACCTATCGTTTTAATAATATGATTTACCTATGCCAATTACTGGTATTCAAGTGGCCAATAATTGAAAGTTAGTGGCCAATCTTTGGATATTTTACAAACAACAAATTGTTTTGAAATTACAAATAAACATTCATTTAAATGGCGAAAATATTGTTTAAAATCGTTTATCAATAAACTGAAGAAACCAAAAAATAATATTACGGGGCCTGTAAGTTAAATTTTATTAGAAAAAAAATAATAATTAACTGTATCCACCTTCTTAACTGACCAATCACAGTATAGTCTACCCTAGTAATTTTTAGAATAAATTTTGGAGCATGGAAAAATGGAATTTTGGAGCTGTTTCTGGAATAACGGGTAGTTTTTACCCCTTTAAACAAAAATCACACCTAGAGCATATAACTTTTGAAGTAGAGGGTAAGATAAGCTTAATTTGAAATTTTCAAAAAAAAAATCAATGAAGTTATAAAAAACTCGGAGGTATTACCGTAGTTTAAGCTTCAGTAACTGGAGTAATAATACTTTATTTGCTTGAGTGAGTTCGTTTCAAATTGGGTAGTAGAAATAAATGACAGACATACTCACAATCTATTTATTCAGTAAACAACCTGTTTCGATCACTATAGTTTTCTAGTCATCATCAGGTCATAAACAAACAAAAATTGTATATTACTCTAATCCCTACAAAAGAGACAAATTGGATGAGAGAGATTCTCTAGAGAGGAAGAGAGATTTTCTTGCAGTTATAATTTTTTTATGTAAAGATAATTAAAAGTAAAGATATTTTATATGTCAATAAAGTCAGGTTGGGAAGAAAATTGGTACTCTTTTTTAAGAATGCATTGATTGGCTGTATACTTGTAAAGTTGTTAACTCTATATATTATTAGAATGGAGAAAATTTTAAAGTATTGTTCTCTACTATAACCTAGTTTACTATAAGTTATTAAGTCAGCTTAAAATAAAACAAATAACACATATACTTCATCTAATTTAGATAACGACTTACGTCATTATCTACGTCAGGGATCGAAGTTGACATAGTTGCCAAAGTATAAAAAAATCCTGACTCCATTTTAAATCAAATAGATTACATAATTATTGCAAAAGTATTACCATCTCTTTACAACGACTATTTAAATTCTTACGTGACAGTTTTGAAATAAAACACACTAATTTTGTTCTAAAAAGAACAGATTTTATTAGATAGTTAAAAATATAAAACAAGAGATATTCACTTTAAAATTCAAAATAATGAAGTACAAAAAGTGTCAACACCGCAACTGTCAAATAAGTGTTACCAATTTATGCCAAAATTTTACCTTCGTTCGATTACAGTTACAGTGTGTTCCGAACAAATGTTCTTGATAAAAACGCTTTATAATGCATTTATACAAATTAAATAAAACATATTATTGTGTATTTCTTCAAGTTAACATTAATAGAAATTTTTAAATATGATTTCTACGCGTATATAATAAAATATGTCTAGTGGCTGTAATGTCAGTGTACTCGGTAAAGTGATTCTAAAAAAGAACACACCTACACCCCAAATATTTTATTTTGGTATCATGTGACGCCACAGGCTATGACGCCGATGACGTGCATCGTTATATAAATTAGATGAAGTGTATCTTTATATATATATATATATATATATATATATATATACATATATATATATATATATATATATATTTCTATAATAAAAGTAAACATTTTTATTTAAATTTTTTAATATAACATCAGTGATACAGTTACAAAGAATAACGTCTTTCTGTTTTATTTTTCTGTTTTTCTGTTAACCAATCCTAACAAAAAGTAGCCTCTAGACTGGCTTCTCAAGAAACATCCTCATTTTTAGGTCGATGTATATTAAGTTGAAAATCCTCTGACGTTACGTTAACAAAAATAAGCACTTGAAACACGCCATCGTAACAATACACCTTCTACCAGAATGTAAGTAATGCCTATATTATTTTTAAACTAATGTCACCTTTACATGCAATTAAAAAGTCCCCCTCCTCAATTTTAACTAACATTAGTAATATTGGCAGCTTTTGTACCCTACCTGATGTAAGGATTGGTTAAATTCGTGGTACTGCAATATGTAATTTTTTAGCTTTGTAAAAATTGTACTGTACCGGTGACCTTTCTTGCCCTTCTTAAAAATTGAGGAGTGCACCCTAAATTTCTCACTTCTGAACTAGTCGATATCTAAGGCACTGCAAAAAGTAATCTTAATAACGATTTGAAACTGTGTATAAATACCGTACTGTATCAAATTGCCTAAAATGGGGTCAAAATGTTCCGAAAATCAAAGATTGTCCCTGATTCTTGTACCTAGAAAAGTTATGAATATCGTAAAAGTATGTGTGAAAAAAATATGCACCTCTTCTCTTTAGTGGAAAGTTTACCTTACCTGTTCGATAGGAACAAATTCACCAATTAGTTGTAGGACTCACAAGAAGAAACTACTAACTTTAAAATATTATAATAAAAGCACACAAAGCAAGCAACAAAAGCAAATATGTCACATACACAATACCATACTGCGAAAATAAAAACGTATACCAAAAGCGAACAGAATTCCTTATATTCAGGCATATCACACAAAGAAATAGGGCCCAGTAAGTCAAAAAAGAGTCTAAGAATGCCAAAACTAAATTGTCCAAATAGGCTAAACGCACATGCTAGCAGAACTTGTGCGATGCGTTGGAGAACAATATATGTGGCGATGCATACAGGATCTCCACTAAGACGCTGACGTCAGAGACCCCATTATAACCTATGCGATGACAAAAGAAGAGAAATAGCAAATATCTCCTTTCTCAACATGCCTATAAACGACTTCCTAATTAGAGACGATGATATCTGTCTTTGATCCAAATGACAATGAGATCCAAAGACTTAAAGGCGGCTGCACTCACCAGAACCGCCAATTTCATTAAAATAGGTAAATCCACTGGACTGGACCATGTACCATCAGAGGCGATAAAAATACTATTGAATAAACGTCTAGAAGCTACAAGACCGCTCAATGACCTGCTAAAAGACAACAATTTCCAGACTAGCTAAAACTAGCTTAACCGACACAGGTACATAAACCCGGTAAAAAGCCCGACGAAGTCAATTCGTACAGGCCTATATATATTAGACTGTCTGGGAAAAACTATACAAAAATATTGTCAAAAATTGCCTAGAAGATGTATTAAGTGAAGGAGAGCATATCTTCGATAATACGTATTTAGAAAAGCTAAATGAGCTATAGACACGGTAAAAAGTTTAACCCATACTATAAAAAACATAAAGAAAAGATGAGCAATACTGGGTACGTTTTATGTCAAGAATACCTACAACTATGCTAACTGGGCACATGTTATAACTAAACTGAAATCAGCACGAGTGTCAGGATATCTCGTCAATGTCATTAAAAGGTATCTTACTAATGTGTACGTTACAGTGGCAAAAAATACGAACAAAAATTAACAGCCGACGTACCCCAAGGTTCCCTATTAGGTTTAAGACCCTGGAATATATTATATAACGGGGTACTAGACTATGGTAGAGATACTCTAGCTAGCGCATATGTAGATGACCTGGCGATACAAGTCACGATTGACACGAATTGGAAAATTAAAGATTAAGTCAACACATGCTCTAAAAAAGTCAATAGCAGTATGGCTATAAACGATTTCGAACTGACAGGAAGCCAAACGGAAGTAATCAACTAAAAGGAGCACGACGAAGACCCGAGATGACTTTCCAAATTGATACTAATATTATCACGTTCGCGACGAGGGTAGTTTTATTTATCCATCCATGAAAATGTAACATTTTTTTTAAATTTATTTCCCTATATTTGTTCTATCTTAACATATTGTGTTTTTTTTTAATTTTAGGTATTTTTGTGTATGACTCACCGGTGGATCACAACGTCCCTGAGTTAAAAATTTTTCTCACAGTCGTTGTGACCCCCCGTGGGTCACAACGACTGTAAGGTACACATAACTACAGGTAGATATGGGGTAAATACATAATATTATTATATTTCAGATAATCGCAGAGATAATAATAGCAGATCCGAATAGCAAATCTGTGAGAATGAGTTCGAGATCAGGTAGAATAGATTGCCTAGAAGAAAGCATATGGACAAATTGTTTAAGAAGCAGCATCTCCAGAAAATCACAGCCTGTTGCATCTCTGGAGAATTTAAGTTCATCTACTTCTGAGCTACAAGGAATATTTTAACATCTATCATCCTCAGAACCCGACCCGTTTGAGGATTCTGAAAAGTCCTATATGCCTTCAGATGATCAGAATGTAATAAAAAATGCTCTATCTGATAATAAAATTTCTGACGGTCTGGCAATGACTCTAGTGACAACGGTTTGAAAAGCGATGCATGCGTACAAGAAACTGTAAATCCTGTCAAATGGGGACCATTTACAGACTTACCTCTAAATTTTCAGTTCTTTGGACAACCCGGTTTGAATATTAATCATTTAGATTTATCTCAACCTTACGCTATCTACAAACAGCTTATTACTAATTTAATCATTGACATGATAGTAGGGGAACCTAACGGAAATGCATATCAGATCATTTAATGGAAGCCACTGCGACCACGGTCTTTGTTGAAAACTTGAACAGATATTAACAGAAGTGCCAAAAATTTCTTATCTTAAATGTGTCTGTGGCACTTTACTAAGTAAAAGGAATTGAATTGGGTACATAAGCGACAAGTACTAATAATAAGCACCGTACCACATCACACTGATCAACAGATTCCGAGTGGACGTAAAAACCGACAAGGTGAAGAAGTACTAAAACTCCTCGCTATCATTGATTACAATCAGGAAAAAAAGTAGATAACATTTCGGATCAGATGTCATCTTATTACACATGCCTCCAAAAAACTTTGAAGTGGTATAAGAAGTTTATTTTTGAGATTATTCTCAGAACATGTCTTGTTAATGCATGGGTGATACAAAGCTCTTACAACAAAGCTAAAAACAAACTTGACATGCTACGATTTAGAAACAAACTTATACAAGGATTGCTATCCGATACAGAAGAAAATGCCACTGAAGAAATAAAAGTAGTGCATGATCTTCTGTGTAATAGGTGTCTAAGAAAACGAAGTAAAAGTAGCCATGGGCTAGAGAAATATTAAGACAATACGAGAAAAGGTAGAAAACGATGTTCTAGGATAGAATGGATAGCCGGACTTATGTATTCCGTGTTTTAAGAAAATCCACGAGTAGGCTAAGTAGCCTGTATTGATAATATTAGTAGAATTATTTGTTATTTTTTGAGATTTGTTACCACAGCCCTAGTAAGATGTAATATTAAAATGTGTTTTTTGCCTAAAGATTATGTTATCTACTATCTTCATTTAAAAATAAATTCTGATTTGTAATATAAATTTATGTTTAGTCACTAGTATTTTTCCCTTTACTTATATTATTCTTTTTGAATAGAAATCAAATTTTGTTTTTGGTACTTACACAATTCCTTTCCAAAAACTACGGTGAATCTAGACATATATATATATATATATATATATATATATATATGAAAGTAAAAGATTGTATTTCATTTCGATCGGAACTCCACCATAGCCCGACACGTGTTTCGGGTTATACAACCCATCGTCAGGAGCTCTTGTGGAAGTTCAACCGAAATGAAATGCAGTCCAGTATTTGGCCATTATAACTAAAATAATAGCCAGGGTACGCTAGCAGCGACATCTATATGAATTAACGAGAAGTCGAGAGACCTCTCTGATAGCAAATTAACTGAACCGCAAATTCAAAGCCTCTTGCTAGAGGCTTTCAACGACGCTAGAAGTACATTTTTACTTCGACATGCATCTACGATTCACCTTTGAAAATTACCATCTTTTTTCACTCTTTACGGAGAGAAAGACGTTTAAATGAAAGTAAAAGATTGCATTTCATTTCGATCGGAACTCCACCATAGCCCGACACGTGTTTCGGGTTATTCAACCTATCGTCAGGAGCTCTTGTGGAAGTTCAACCGAAATGAAATGCAGTCTAGTATTTGGCCATTAAAACTAAAATAATAGCCAGGGTACGCTAGCAGCGACATCTATATAAATTAACTAGAAGTCAAGAGACCTCTCTGATAGCAAATTAAGTGAACCGCAAATTCAAAGGCTCTTGCTAGAGGCTTTCAACGACGCTAGAAGTACATTTTTACTTCGACATGCATCTACGATTCACCTTTGAAAATTACCATCTTTTTTCACTCTTTACGTAGAGAAAGACGTTTAAATGAAAGTAAAAGATTGTATTTCATTTCGATCGGAACTCCACCATAGCCCGACACGTGTTTCGGGTTATTCAACCCATCGTCAGGAGCTCTTGTGAAAGTTCAACCGAAATGAAATGCAGTCTAGTATTTGGCCATTAAAACTAAAATAATAGCCAGGGTACGCTAGCAGCGACATCTATATGAATTAACAAGAAGTCGAGAGACCTCTCTGATAGCAAATTAAGTGAAACGCAAATAAGTGAACAAAAATGTACTTCTAGCGTCGTTGAAAGCCTCTAGCAAGAGGCTTTCAATTTGCGGTTCACTTAATTTGCTATCAGAGAGGTCTCTCGACTTCTCGTTAATTCATATAGATGTCGCTGCTAGCGTACCCTGGCTATTATTTTAGTTTTAATGGCCAAATACTAGACTGCATTTCATTTCGGTTAAACTTTCACAAGAGCTCCTGACGATGGGTTGAATAACCCGAAACACGTGTCAGGCTATGGTGGAGTTCCGATCGAAATGAAATACAATCTTTTACTTTCATTTAAACGTCTTTCTCTACGTAAAGAGTGAAAAAAGATGGTAATTTTCAAAGGTGAATCGTAGATGCATGTCGAAGTAAAAATGTACTTCTAGCGTCGTTGAAAGCCTCTAGCAAGAGGCTTTCAATTTGCGGTTCACTTAATTTGCTATCAGAGAGGTCTTTCGACTTCTCGTTAATTCAAATAGATGTCGCTGCTAGCGTACCCTGGCTATTATTTTAGTTATAATGGCCAAATACTAGACTGCATTTCATTTCGGTTGAACTTCCACAAGAGCTCCTGACGATAGGTTGAATAACCCGAAACACGTGTCGGGCTATGGTGGAGTTCCGATCGAAATGAAATGCAATCTTTTACTTTCATTTAAACGTCTTTCTCTACGTAAAGAGTGAAAAAATATGGTAATTTTCAAAGGTGAATCGTAGATGCATGTCGAAGTAAAAATGTACTTCTAGCGTCGTTGAAAGCCTCTAGCAAGAGGCTTTGAATTTGCGGTTCACTTAATTTGCTATCAGAGAGGTCTCTTGACTTCTCGTTAATTCATATATATATATATATATATATATATATATATATATATATATATATTCCTGCAGCTGTCACTTCAGTAATACATTCAATAGAATAAACTGTACAACTTTACGGGCACGGTCTTGTTAAAAAACGGTGTGACCCACCGGTGGGTCCAAATTTCAAAAAGTATAGAGACATGATAACCAAAACTCAGTGAAAGCCCCTATTAAAAGTAACAAGTGCGTACAGGACGACTTCAACCTGTCCTCCGGAGGCGTGTCAGTCTGGAGCTGACAGCCGTGCCGGACACATCAGGAAGTTCGGAGATTGGTCCAAATACTTGGGAATTCCAAGTTTGGCCAAATCCGAATTTCTGATTAGCTGGATGCGGAGGAAATTCCACTTTTGCTGTGTAAAACAAAGGATTTGTTTTACATAAAAGCAGGTGGATTTTCTCTCATCGGTCAGTCGAGCTTGCCTCTTCTACTGTAGACCTAGTCGGTGCTGTTATTGTTCCGACTAAGCTATTGTTTTATTTCTGATTTCCTGCATACGATTTCTTTTATTTCAGCATTATTGTATATTCAGACCTTGTCAGGTTAGAATATTACATATTTGTTCATGTACTGATTGGTTGCTATTTTATTTGATTATTTTGATTGTTTATTTTCTTGTATTTTTATCTAAGCTGTTCTTCCGTAAGTTAAAAACACTTAGAAAAATTTATCTTTCCTTTTTTTCTATTTTATATATTTAATTTTGTGCTTTGTATCTAAGTAGTTCTTTTCGGTAAGTCAAAGAACACTTAGAAATATTTTCATATTGCATTATTATTTCTGATATTTCATCTAAGATATTTTCTTCCGTAAGTTAAGAAAATACTTATATATTTGTCTATTTTATTTTCCATTTTATGCTAAGTTGTTTCTTCCGTAAGTCAAGGCAACAAACCATGGCACTACAGGTACAGGTAACAGCGGGCACGCTCCCCATTCACCACCTAGCGAAAGAACGGCAGACGCTCTATAACTCTCGAGATTGCCACCTACCTCAGATCGAAGCCCCCATTAGAGAACAAGTACTAATAGAACGGCAAGCGGAATAGAAGGTACAGATAGACTGGGCATAATGGACCAAAAACTTAATACCAAATGTGAAGAGTGGTACAAATGTAAGTTCAATCGAGTAAGCGTAAACACAGTGATTATTAATGAAAAAGAATAAAAACCTTTGATGTAAAACTTTCAACGTAATGTTAATAGTTAAACATTATACGGTGCCAATGTCCATTCTCCAACATTAAAGTTAATTTTAACATACTAACTTTTTGCTAATGTTCATCTGGTCAATGCTATTGCTCAAATAAAAAATAAAGCAAATGCATGTGCTTACTAACCTAACTTAACCTAACCTAACCTAGCCTTACATGAGTACATGTACTATTAGACTATGAAGTTAATTCTTAGTAATATTAGCGATATTTAACGTATACACACACACACACACACACACACACACACACACACACACACACACACACACACACACACACACACACACACACACACATACACACACACACTACAAAACGATTATTCTGATAATAACGCCTACTATTTTTTGTCTTACCTTTTAATTCTTATAAACTGCCGTAAAAAATAAACCATTTCCCTTTGTACGTGTTCCTGACATTTATTACAATTAATTTGTTTTGAAGTATCTGTATGTTTTCTGTCCTTTGATATAAGTAGATACATTTGATCCTTCAACATTTCCAAATTAAATTTAGCGTGCAACGTACAGTAGCTTAAAAGAAACATCGGCATGTAACCAAAACAAATGGAATGTGGCAAAATAATAAATAATATGATCCATCTAAATATCCCTGTATCCAAAAACAGCGATTTCATTAAATGAAACACGACATTGTTCCTTGTTCCTTTTAAGGTAATAAAACAAAAAGTAGTATAGATAACCAAAAACATTAAGTATATTCCTAAGCCTCTTTTAATGTTTGAACTGAAAAGTAATATTTTACGTTTCAACTTTTTGCTTGCAGGTCTAGTAAAGTTTATATTAAGGTGTTTTATCTCCTCAAATAAGTTTTTAAACCGTTCAAATTTTCGCATTATCACTCCATACGCCGTGCATAACTAAAATGACAAAAATTAAAAATTTATTTTGTTGAAAAACAGTTCAGCCAAGGAATATTTTTTTAACGTCTGATAGCAAAAGTAACTTCACTACAGGTGTTGTTTTAATATGTAAACTTTGGTTGATTGTAGTTTTTAGGAAAATACAATTATCAAGTTTCCGTAAATGTCATAAAAACCAAATTAAAACTATCGCGTTTAATAGTTATGAGAATTAATTAATGTCCAAATGTTCTTATATAAGACTGTCTATTTCGGTATGTAGACACCTAATTTTTTTCTCCAATCTTGGTTTCACTTAGCTATCTCCCTGCATTTTAAAAATATTTATGATTCCTAAATTTTTGAGCTTTAACAATAAATTATAATCATACATAAGTATGCCCTGATATACATCAGCAAGTTTGAGTTTTACGCAATGCATTTATGTATTTGACAGCCGCGTCTGTTTCAGACTGCCCATGAGTTTCACCGCTTTTGTTGGTTACCATTGAATCCCGGAATCTTTAATGTCTTTAGAGCACTTAATTCTTCGTTCAGATTATCTTAGCACTCCATGCCAATGGGCTGGTGAAAGCAGCTCTCGGGTAACCTTAAGCTTCCTCTCCAGGGACATCTTATACAGATTTCCTGTATAACGTTATTAAAAACGTCCTCATCCAAACTGTCATATAGTTCGCTTCAGTGCTTCAGTTTTGTCCTCTGGGCACTGTATGTGGATGGGCCCTTCGACGCTGAATAGGTTACCCTTAACGGAACACGACCTGGTATAGTCTTTGGAACATTCACAACGTCTATTTTATAAAAAAATATTCCTCATTTAACAGTCTCGCCTTCTGGAGAATCTATAATAGTAATAGATATGTAATTGAAACAATACCAGTTCTCGAAATCTAGACAATTCCTAGTCACTATCTGACATAAAATACTTTTGACAATATGGTAAGTAAAAACAAATAAGTACTACAAAATACTTCTTTTCTGGTTTTTTAAATACAATACATAAAAAATTCACATATTTCTTTTTACTTTAATTTTAAACCTCATTTGAATCTGACTTTATTTTCTTGTCGCATTTTAATGTTATTATTTACCATATTTACTTAAAATAAGCCAGAATTTAGACTTCACGTCGAACCTTTGTCGTTAACAGACGTGTTTAATAGCTAGCCTAATTACACCTAGTTTTTTGCGATATTATTTATATTCAGTTGATAAATTTGCAATAAAGTGTAGTGTTAATATAAAAATAAATTTGAACTACTTGGAAAAAAACTGTAAGTAGTATTTATTATAATATAATTAAAGATACTTATATCAAAACAAGTTCCTGCTACCGGATTTATCAACTACACAACTTTTGGAACCTCATTACCGATTCTGTTGTGACAAACAGGACCGTCTGAAGAATAGAGGTACCAAAATATGAATAATATTTTTAAAAATGGATGAAGATTCTGTTGGTTCTGTTTCTTCTCCTAACAACAATCAACCATGTTCATATTCCAACGCTGTTACTTCATTTAAATATCCAACCAAAAACCAAGCCATTGTCCTATCTGCTCTCAATGGAATAAAAATAAATTAATACGTGATAGCAATAGGAAATATAGTAAAACCAAAAATATATTATTTGCATCCCGCATCTCAAATAACAGAATTTGTATTTATCTCTCCAATACCGAAGTCGTCAATACATTGCTGAAGACACATACATCAATATCCATTAATGATTCAGAAGTTGAAGTAAGACGTCTAATTACTCCTGCTACAAGACTGGTCATCTCAAATGTCTGTCCCACCATACCAAACTCAGTACTTGAAGTTGAGCTGAAAAAATTAGGACTTAATACTGTATCCCAGATGACTTTTCTGCGAGTTGGAATGCCGGACACTGCCTATAACCACGTTTTAAGCTTTCGAAGACAAATTTTTATCACTCCTATTGAAAATATCACTATCCCAGATTTCATTACAATATCCTTCGACAACACCAACTATCGAATTTATCTATCCACTGACTTAAATTGCCCTAAGTGTATGTCAAAAGGTCATCGCGAAACAGACTGCCCTGTTCTATCACAATTGACATCAACTGAAACACCCATTGAATCTCAATCTACAATATCACTCCCGTCTAAACCTCAAAATCTTGCAACAGAAGCAGGAAATCCTATTAATAATACCACTAACTTTCAAATAACAGCAGAAGATATTCACAACGAAACGACTAAAAATAACAATCCTATTACTTTGAACACTGATGCCTCCCATCAAAAAACAAAGAGACAAATATCTACTGACTCTCCTGAGATACATGAAACGCCACCCGATCCAACAATTTTTACCAAACCCAAAAATACAGTTAAGCGGCCAAAATCATCACAATCTGATATCCTCGAGTCACTTGAATCTATTAAAGGTAAAATCGAATCTAAATACCCGACATTTCCTCTTAAATTTACAGTTCTTTGTGACGCGATATGTAACGCATTAAACTCAAATTATCCTACCCCCATAGTAGAAAATTACACAACCGATATGGGTTCTTTTAAAGAGATACTTCTATTCGCCCACGACCATATTCCTGATCGCAAAATAAAAAATAAACTAACAAGACTTCGAAAAAAGATACAATCCTCAGTTACCGATTCATCCTCGGATATTGAAAGCGATAACTCCCTTTCCCACGTTGTAAAATAAAATGGATAATACATTTATATTACAGTGGAATCTTAATGGTTATTTTAATAATTTAGAATCCCTTAATCTACTTATAAACGATCTTTCTCCTCTTATAATATGTTTACAGGAAACCCACCTTAAAACTAATAACTTTAATATAAAAAATTATTCCCATTTCCTTAAAAATCGAGACGCAACATATGCTAGTGGAGGTGTTGGTATTTTTGTAAAAAATCACATTCAGACCAAAGAAATTAAGCTACATACTAATCTAGAAGCTGTAGCTGTATCAGTGTCATGCAATATCAACTGCAGACCTATTAACATATATAACATTTACCTCCCTCATCCAAATGAAAATGTACTTGAAGAATTACATCGCTTAATCGATGATATTCCTGCTCCCAAACTAATACTTGGTGACTTGAATTGTCATAATATCACATGGGGTAGTATAAAAACAGACAAATGTGGTAGACTTCTTCAGAAATTAATAGACAATCAAAATCTAATTTTAATGAATACTGGTAAATCTACTCATTTCAGCTCCCACAATAGTACTTTTTCTGCCATCGATATTTCATTGTGTGATCACACATTAGCTACAAGTTTTTCTTGGAATAGTCTTGATTATCTATATAATAGCGATCATTTTCCTATAACAATTGAAACCATTTTGCATGATCAACCAAATATTCCTGTTTACCAAAAATGGAAATTAAACTCAGCAAACTGGGACTTATATAGAGATCTAATAAATAATTATCTTACGAACTTTATTCTAGAAGATAGCATAGATTCATCTCTTCATCATTTCAATGATACTATAGTAAAATGCGCTAATATTGCAGTGGGAAAAACAAAACCTTGTAAACGAAAACCAGTACCATGGTGGAGTGAAGAAATAGCCTTAGCTATGAAATCTAGCAAACATGCTTTCAATGTTTTAAAAAGACATAAAACAACAGAAAATGTTATCAATTTAAAAACTAGAGCAAAAACTAAATATCTTATTAAGAAAAGTAAAAAAGAAACATGGTCAAATTATGTCTCTACCATAAATTCATCAACACCTATGACTACAATCTGGAATAAAGTACGTACATTAAAAGGTGAACAAAACTCAATTCATATTAACACTCTTTATTATAAAAACAAATTAATATCTTCCAAACAAGAAATTAGTAATATTATGTCAGATGTATATAAGAATAATTCAAGCAATGCAAACTTCAATCCCGCATTTTTAGATTTCAAAAATAAACGTGAAATGACAGATATATTTATAATAGATAGTGATAATCCACTAAATTTCCCCATCACATATCAAGAATTTGAAGAAGCTCTAGATAAATCAAAAAACACTTCATCGGGTCCTGATAATATACCAATCATATTTATCAAAAACTTGCCGTACATAGGAAAATTAATTCTCTTAGACATTTTCAATCACATTTACCTTAATAAAAAATTTCCTTCAATCTGGTCTGAATCAACAATTATTCCCATATTAAAACCTTTCAAATCAAAAACTGACCCCCTTTCCTATAGACCAATTTCTCTTACAAATAATACATGCAAACTACTAGAAAAAATTTTAAATAACAGATTAATATGGTTTCTTGAAAAAAAACCAATTATTAAGCCATATCCAAAGCGGTTTCAGAAAAGGCAGATCAACTTAAGATGCCTTAGTAGCTATTGACAATATTATATGTGAGTCCTTTAGAAATAACCAGAAAGTAATTGCCATATTTTTTGATATAAATAAAGCATTTGATACTGCATGGAGATAACAACATTTTACAAACCATGTCCAATTGGGGTATCCAGGGAAATTTTCTTGCCTTTGTAAAACATTTCATGAATAATAGGATATTTCAAGTACGTGTAAATGGAATTACCTCAAAAACAGAATGTCTTGAAAACGGTATTCCACAGGGCTCAACCTTAAGCCCCACTTTATTTTTAATAGCAATTAATAATATCGCTCAAGAGATAAAGCTACCTTTGAAAGCAGGTCTGTATGCAGATGACTTAGTTGTATATACTAGTAGCTGCAATATTACACTAGCCTCAAACATTTTGCAATCATTTCTGCATAAACTAGAAGACTGGTCCCAAAAGACTGGTTTTACGTTCTCAGTTGATAAATCTCGTTTCATCGTATTCAATAAAAGAAAAACTGATTGCAAAACAACACTTACTCTAAATGGTATCAACCTAAAACAAGTAGAGAGCATTGACTTTCTTGGCCTGAGACTGGACAGTCAGTTAACATGGGCAGAACATATTAAAAAGCTAGTCGTATCCTGCCAATCTAAAATAAATCTCCTTAAAATGCTATCAAACCGATCTTGGGGAGCGGACACCATAAAATTGCTGCATATATACCAATCATTAATCCGAAGTAAACTGGATTATGGTGCAATATGCTATTCAACTGCGAGTAATTATATACTTAAAAAACTAGACATTATACAAAACACATGTTTAAGACTAATTCTGGGTGCTTACCGAACTAGTCCTGTTTCAAGTTTTCAGGTTATCCTAAATGAATCTCCCCTATCAATACGAAGAAAACACATTTCTTTAAATTATGCCGCGAGATTGTCTTCCAACCCTAATAACACAAACTATCCACTTCTTTATAAAATATATCCACCTACTCATTGCCATCAACAAATTAAATATCCACCCCTTAAAGAACGTCTAACGAGATATGGTTTTGACATGGAGCAGCTGACACATTCTTACCCTACACAACGAACTATACCTCCCTGGACTATTAATTTTCCCACTATTGATCTATCCCTCACGGCCTATCCAAAGAGTACCACAAATCCCATAATCATTAACAAATTATATCAAGAACGGATAGTAGAATACACTGGCCATAACAAGATTTTTACCGATGCGTCAAGAACTGAAAACGGACACGCAGCGGCCTTTATTCTAGGAAAGTCTGAATATGCAGTTCGCATCCCTCAATTCTGCAGAATTTTCACGGGAGAAGCAATCGCCATTTAAAGGCTTTAGACATGTGTAAAAGTCATGCAAGCTCAGATGATCGGAAAGATTTCCGCGGTTAGTACAATAAACATAGACATGTGAATAGTGAACAGTGTAGTAGTGTCTGGGGGCTCGGGAGACTGAGACCTCGGAAGCCCTGAGGAAGGCATCAGAGAGGATGCCGAAAGCTTGGCAAAATGGACATCGACGCCGTTCAACCCGGAAAGACTGGTGAGTTGATATTAATTTTAGTAATAATATTAATCTTAGCTCTAGGTTTTATAATATATATATATATATATATATATATATATATATATATATATATATATATATATAAAGGAGTACGACCGTCAATCCAATATATTATAAGGATCACTACTCAGACGAGTGGTGGGTTCTTATATCGGTCTCAGGGTTTAGAAAGTTGATAGGCTACTTTACCTATTTTGAAGACGTTTCGCTTTCGTATTCTGAAAGCATTATTAGTTCATCTAAAAACTACAATATAAGAACCACACAAAATGGAAAAGATGTTATAAGTGTTACCTTAAATAGACATGTAGCAGTCAATGATATTATCGAATATGTGAGTAAACTCAAGTAAATGAACATTATACGCTAACATTGTATAAACAATCAATTAACTAACAATATTTAGCAACTAGTTAAAAATTAGCACAGCAACAGAACATTTGGTCTAATGTACATGTAATATTTTATTTTAAAATTAAGTAGTGAAAAAGAACTAAGAATATCATAGATTCACTTCCAACTATATGAGAATTATTTATGCTTTGATTTTGACTTTAGGTAGCATTATTAAAGTGATTTATATTAAAATTTAAAAAAAGTATAGTCAAAAATAAATTTACCACTCAAAGACTCAGAACTGCCGCCGGTTAAATGGCGTTAATTGAAACATATCGAGCCAATGCCGTGAAAAGACAGCCAACCTTGAGGTCACAAAATTATGACATAACAGCAAGGTTGAAATATCAACCCAAATTATAGCGCGGTGTATTTGAAAAGTTCAAATTAGTTTGGATGACAACCCGCTTGTAAGAGACCAAACAATAAAAGAAATTGGTATTGATAACAGCAATTCCTCGCATCAATCAGTCTAGAACGAACAAACAGACGAAATTACAACATTATAGCTGGATATTCAGCCATAGGTGATCAAAGATAATAATTTCCACAGTCCAAGGTTCATCCACTTGGAACTGTAATTTGTAGGAGATTCTATGAATCAATTACATTATTTGTATTATCATATTATTAATCATTAAACAGTTCACACTAATCTGTGTATGAGAAATAATGAAAGTGAGTTGCATACGTTTATATGAGTTAAGTGAAAATATTGAATTATTTTATTTATTTGTGAATTTATTTTTATTTTAATATGATATTGTAGTTTAAATTGTTTAATAAACAAATGTGTTAAATTGTACACCTTGCAAGACACTTATATAGTAAATAGATCATAAAGCCTAATTCTGCAAAATTAAAGCATGATATATTTGGCTCAAGTTACTTATGTCAGTTCTCTTATTTAGAGCATTCGAGTGTTTAAGAATTGAACACATTTCCAAAAACTGTCTTTTAACGAGATTGCGTTCAGTGCCAAGAATATTAACTTTATTAAAATCCACCTTATGTTTAGAATTGATCGCGTGTTGCGCCAGGGCACAAGTGTGCTTTGATAGATTAATGTCACTACGATGTGTAGTGAGACGACCTTTTAATGATCTCCCAGTCTGACCAATATAATATGAATCACAGTCAGCACAGGGTATGTGATAAATGGTGTTAACTTGTTCCAAAGTGGACAAGGGTGTTTTAGTTTTTGAAAACAAATTTCTAACAGTCTTAGCATTCTTGACCGCAATTTTGACAGGTATGTTATTCTGTTTATACAGTTTAATAAATCTAAATTTCTAGCGGATATCTTATTCAAATCATAAAATTACAATAATAATTTCAATATTGTTGATTTTTTTCACTTTAGTGAATTTATTAATAATTTCAAACTACGACAAGGCTACATTTTAATAAGTTTTGATGTGGTGTCTCTCTTCACTAACTTACCTTTGTCCAGCGTTATCACCTCTTTGAAAATCATTGGAATTCTATTAAACCTAACTGCCCTGTTTCTTGGGATGTATTTGCAAAACTTTTGCAACTAGTTTTCGACACTAATTTCTTGGTCTTTGATGACAAATTTTATCTCCAAATATTTGGCACACCTATGGGTTCCTCAATCTCTCCCATCCTAGTACTATGTACTGGATAATTTCAGTGAACACTTTTATCTCATGACAGATTGTTCTAATACTGCTTCAGGTGGTGTCCTCTTTCAGATGAAAGATGGTTCTGAACATCCCATTGCGTACACTAGTAAGAAGCTCAATAAGGCCCAGAATTGTCCATGGCTTGGAGGATTATACGTATTATTTAGAAGGTCGTAAGTACACTTTGCATTTTATGCGTAACCCATCCCAACGGTTATCCCGCTGGATTTGTAAGTTATCAGCATTTGACTATAACATTGTCCACCGTAAGGCAAATGGTGTTGTAGTAGCTGATGCTTTGTCTCGAACATTTGATGTCAATCTTCTTGACTTATCCACTTTAGTTACGGATGCGTGGTATCAGAAATATAGTGGATGCGTGGTATCCAGGAGCGGACACATCCTCCGACCACAACCCGGTTGTTTTGTCGATGAGAGTGAAACTAAAGAAGGTCAACAGCCCTAGCACCAAGAAAATCATAGATACAAGACGTCTCAAACAAGACAACACATATGTGGAAACCAAATTTAAAATAAACGAGAACTTAAGAAAAGTCAAAGAAGATAATGCAGAAACTCTAACTATTGACCAAAAATGGGGAAAAATTCGACATGCCCTTGTATCAGTTGGAAAAGAAACCCTCAAACCACTTAAAGAAAAACCAAAACCTTGGATGACAGTAGAAATTCTTGAACTCATGGAAGAACGAAGAAAACATAAAGCAAAAGACCTGAATAAATACAAAGAAATTCAGAGAAACATCAGAAAGAAAATTCGAGAGGCAAAAGAGAGGTGGCTCTCCGATAGATGCAAGGAAATGGAAGATCTGGATAAAAAGTACGATAGCTTTAATTTACACAAAAAAATCAAAGAAATGACAGGTTCCAGAAAGCGTACAAAAACGAATATCCTTCAAAATGATAAAGGGAATATTATTACTGATATGAAGGAGAGATTATGTCACTGGACCAATTACATTCAACAACTATTTAATGATGAAAGAGAAGAACTGTCATTAGAAATCACCGAGGATACTGGACCACCAATATTAAGAGAAGAAGTCATCTATGCCATCAAAAAGACAAAAGAGGGTAAAGCTACTGGACCAGATGAGGTGCCCATCGAATTATTAAAACTCATCGATGAAGATGTTATTGATGTAATGGTTGAACTCTTTAATTTAATATATCAGACTGCCACAATCCCCAGACAATGGCTGCAATCAACCTTTGTAGCAATTCCCAAAAAACCAAGTTCAGCAACTTGCTCAGACCACAGAACAATAGCTTTAATGAGTCACACACTTAAAACATTTTTGAAAATAATTCACAGCAGAATTGTTTAAAACTCTTGAATATGAGATTAGTGACACACAATTTGGCTTTAGAAATGGTATGAGTACAAGAGGTGCTTTATTTGGCTTGAATGTGCTGGCTCAGAAATGCATAGACATGAATCAGGATATGTACTTATGTTTTGTAGACTTTGAAAAGGCATTTGATAAAGTTCAACATAAAAAGCTTGTAGATATATTAAAAAGAAAAAATATTGACAGTCGTGATCTGAAAATTATATCTAATTTATATTGGAATCAAACTGTCAAGGTAAAAGTTGACAGCCAGTACACCGAAAATATCAAAATACAGAGAGGAGTCCGCCAAAAACTTAAAAAGTTTCTTTGTTGTCGGGATATAAGGTTAGAACTACGCCTGAGAATGCTTCGATGTTACGTGTTCTCTACTCTTCTTTATGGTCTGGAAGCTTGGACACTAAAACAAGTTCATCTGAATAAGCTGGCCACCTTTGAATTTTGGTGTTACAGAAAAATCCTACGAATATCATGGACTCAAAGAATGTCAAACATGGAAGTAACTAGAAGGATAGGAAATGAGGCGGAAATAATATTAACTATTAAAAGACGAAAACTTAAGTACTTGGGACATGTGATGAGAGGGCAAAAATACGCATTATTACAACTTATTATGCAGGGCAAAATCCGAGGAAAGCGAAATGTGGGAAAACGAAGAATATCCTGGCTTAAGAACTTAAGGAATGGTTTGAATGCAGTAGTGCAGAACTTTTTAGAGCGACAGTCAACAGAGTCCGCATAGCCATGATGATTTCCAAACTTCGATAGAAGATGGAACTTAAAGAAGAAGAAGAAGAAGAAGGTATCAGAAAATGTTGGAAAAGGTTACTCAGGATCCTGGTCAGTACCCTGATTTTAAAGTAGAACACAGTATCCTTTATAAACATGTTGTGAGTCCAATCGAAGCCTTGACTAATATGTCGGATTGGAAAATTGTCGTTCCAACCGCAAATAGGGATGAAATCCTTCGTACTTTTCACAATATTGTGACATCTAGTCACTTCGGTTCCTTTAAAACAATTAGTAGGATAGCGGAGCTATATTACTGGCCTGGTATGTGCAACTGTATTAAGAAATATGACTTTCCTATAGTGATGGCAGATGGTATCTATGGATTTGATTGGACCATACCCTCGTAGTTATAAGGGCAATACTATTGTTTGGTGGTCGTGGATTACTTCACTAAATTTCCACTAGTTTTTCCTCTTCGTAATGCCACGGTTCCTGCCATTGTGAAATATTTGGAGGAGCAAGTCTTTTTGATATTTGGTGTTCCCCAAATTGTCTCTTGTGACAATGGTCCTCAATTTGTAGCTAAGGCTTTTAAAGACCTTCTAACTAAATACAAAGTTCAGAAGATCTTTTATAATGCTGCGTACCATCCGCAAGCTAATCATAGTGAGCGTGTAAACCGCAGTATTGTTACAGCCCTAAGATCATATACATACCAAGACCACAGAGCTTGGGATCAATATATTCACTCCATAGCTCAA
The DNA here is from genome assembly GCA_918026665.1 of Diabrotica balteata. Taxonomy (NCBI): domain Eukaryota; kingdom Metazoa; phylum Arthropoda; class Insecta; order Coleoptera; family Chrysomelidae; genus Diabrotica; species Diabrotica balteata. The sequence continues at coordinate 60,153,917 of OU898281.1, forward strand.
GCCATAAGAACTTCTGTCCACGAAGCTACGCAGTGTTCCCCAGCTTATTTAAATTTTGGTCGAAATGTTGCCTTATCTGGTGATTATTTTGGTTTAGTTTCAGGCAATTCCACAAATCTCCCTCAAATATCAGATAAACTTCACCGTTTAGATGATCTACAGACTCTACCTCCAATATTTGCAGACATCAGGAAGAAATTAAAAACTTCTTACCTTAAGTCACAGGGTCAGTATAACTTGAGGAAAAGAGATTCGCGATTCTTTGTTGGTGATCGGGTATTAAAACGTAATTTTGTTAAGTCTAGTAAAGGTGATGCTATTTCTGCCAAATTTTGTCAAAAATACGTCTCATGTATTATCAGTAAAGTAATATCTCCTTTAATATATGAATTGAAAGATAGTTTGTCCAACAAACGTCTTGGTCGATTTCATATAAAGGACTTATTACCAGATAATTCTGTCAATGACTTAGACTCTTCATCGTCAGAAGAAGATTAATCTAACAGGATTGATTAGGTTAATTCCTCTTTCTAAATTTGGGTAATACTTGATTTGTTAATGAATAGGTAAATGATTGGATTTTGATTTTAGTCACCAGATAGACAATATGGTTTATCTATTATATAATAGTTTAGCTTCCTATACTAAATTCAGCTTTGTTGTTATTAGTTATAATATTGAAGTAGGTACAGCAAATTTTTTTTGGTAAATCAAACTGGTATAGAACTGTCAACCCTTCGTACCTTGTTATGCTTATATGTGTCATTGCTGTATATTGAAACATAAATAGATGTATATGTTTAGTTTTGTTTATTTGATCCTGAGGTTATTTTGGTAGTTTCTACAGGAAAATTATTAAAATACTTAGTAATATTCTTTGATACATTAGTTACCATTTGGTCTAAAGAAGTTATCGCGTCATTTGTTTTAGGAAATACAATTTTAGTATACAGTGTGATTCCTAAGTTAGACTTTCATTCGTTAAAAATTCAATGAAGTTAGTTGAGATAAAATTTACGCTGAATTAATATGTAACCTTTTGTTATTTTTGTATCTAACATTTCTTATGGAATTGGTTTGCCTAGCATGGCTATGCAAATACGTGGGTTCGAAACTTGTGTTACTATCAACATGCGCGCCTGATAGGAAGCAGATTTCATGGCTCACAATTGCCTGGTTATAGGTCAGACCTTAATCAATTTAAATGTTGAATCTTTATGATAGAATGTTTAATCATCATCATTATTGAAGGATGTACTAAATATTCTAGTATTCCATTTCAGAACTATTATTATGTGGAAACAAAGACTTAATTTTATTCTCACTTCTATTATACATTTATTGTCTACCTTTTTAGCTTTATTATCTAGTTGTGCTATACAGATGATACCTCGTAGATCTCAGCCTTCTTAGAATGTATCATTTGTATTCAACAATTGAATATTGTGTTGAGCATCGGCTCTTTGGGAACTCATTTTTGTTTATTAATATGGATTAGGAGTCGACATCAATGTTCTGTTATATAGATACAAGTAACTAGTGAAGTACACTATCATACATCTGCAGTTTCTTAAGAAATTTATTCCTTGTTTTCTAGCACTTCTTTGGTTGAATATTTATAAGAGTTATATATTTATGATGTCTTGAGTTATTGTATTAGTGAAGATTTCGAAATATTTGGTTGGCTTTTTCTGGCTATTCTTATAAATCTGTTGTAGCTACAGCTATAGTTAGAGAATTCCAGAATTAGTTAACTCCATTTTGTTATGTCAGTTCTTTAATTTGGTACACTGTCTTCCTATTGGATTACTCGTATATGTGAAACTCAACTGTCCATCTATTCGTTCATAGATTACTAATATTTGTGTTGGAATACCTTACTCCAATAAGTTTGTCATCCTTGTGTAGATCTTATCTTGAATCCGATGCATAACGGATGATGAGTTTAATTTGGTGGTAATCAATCGTAGGTTGTAAAACTTAATAGAGACACAATATGCTCTGGAATTTGGTAACCTTCAATGACACGAAAGGGAGTCCTAGGAAAATGATTTGGGATTCTTCCGGATGTTCGGCCTAGTCAGGTTGAGTCGTTAGTAGATTCTTGATTATGTTGAATACTGACCAAGTATCCATTATTATACCTATCTACTCATGAATGGAATCAGTTGAAACTTCATATGCTGCAGACACTTAGTCTGTTATTCTGTTCCAATGGTTCAGCTTCATGGTACCAAATATTTAGCATTTATTTAGTATATTAATTATTAGGTTGTAGTGATGGCCAATGAATTTGCCTGATTGTTTCACATTAGATATGCCAATATAAATCTGTTGTCCATTATCGGATCAAATTAGGATAAAATGTTTGCTACAATTATTTTTCTCAGTAACTCTTATATCTATTTTGGTTTTATATTACGGTCTATAGTTTGGTTTATTGCAAATTGGTTACGAAATCTACTGATTTCTTCACCTTGGATATGCTCTAAAATAAATCTGTTGTCCATGGTTGGATTAATTTTGTATCGTTCATCCCATTCGTCAATAATTTTGAATACTTGTATTTTTATTAGTTATTCAGTATAAGGTTTTAATAAATCTACTATAACTTGTGGGCATGAGTGCTTATGTCATATTTAGTATATTGTATATTAAAACTACCCCTTCTACATGACTCATAATCTGCGGTTAAGTATAATCGGTCGAGTTAAATGCAAATGTGTGAAAGTTATTTGGTATATTTGGTTATATATTAGTAAGTTTTGTATTCATATAAATTATTGGTCTAGTGTTCTTGTTGACTATAATTTGGGGTTTTTATTTCAATCTACTTAATCAACTTGAATACAATTTTGGTTTTTAGAATGTCAGTCCCTGATGGAAGATTCTGTGCATTTAATATGTCAGCTATTGTGATGTCCTGGACACACAGTGTGTGATTAGTTATTGATTTGTCTTGACTATCTATAGTTACAAAAAAAAATTTTTCTTAGGTCAATTTTTTTTCTCCAAGTAAAGGGGAAAGTAACGATAAGAGTTCTTTATCGTTACTGAAAATTTAAAATAATTTAATTCTGCCTGTAAGGTATGCAACCAACTATACATTACATACATGTAATGGGGTTATCAATTGTTTGTCAATTGGTCAAACTGCCTACCTGCCGTTTCCGTTTACCTTGGAGCTGACGGAAGCCAACGATTTTAAAAGTGTAAGAAGGCACTTTATATCCAGCCTTTGAACGGGACAGAGGACTGATTGAATCCAGCGGCCAATGCAAGTGGTTTTCAAGTTAGCCGAAAAACCTTTTAGGTTATTCAGAGGTCAATTATTTAAGTTACAGAAGGCGTTTTGTTTTGAGTTTAGAAGTTTTGGGATAAGAAGATTTTGTTTTGATTAGTGAAATAGTGTTGCGTTGGGTGAGTTTCATTTTAATTAAAGTAAATTATTTTTTTTTAACCATTACTAGTTTCATATTTATATCATTTATTAAATAATTTTACCCTAATTATATCAGTCAAATCACGTTCAGAACTCTTTCTGTTAGAAATTCTCCTAAGTACACATTCTAATCAATATCCAAGCAATTCGGTAATGTAAGGAGATCCTTCATTACTCTTTGCCTATAATATATTCGTTAAGGTATGTTAAGTTTCAATTCTTCTTCAAAATATTCATAGTTAAATCCCAACATTATTTTTATAAATACATAGTTTTCAATTAATTTTCCCAGGTCACAAAAAGTGTACAAACCTTCACTAATTATCATCATTCGGGCTAGTTTTTTGTCCTAATAGCCTTTTTGTTTATCAACTCAGAATAAAGGTAATGAGAGCTTTCTTTGATTTTATTTTTAGTCGCTGGAGGAAAAAAGGATTATAAAGTCAAATCAGGATTATTTTGAATTTGGGATAATGGGGTCCATGTAGTTTGGTTGGAGTTTTTTTTAGTTTTTCTCGGTTACTGGAGTAGCAGTTCAGTTAACTACTAGAAGAGTGTACTTCTACGGTTCAACCTTACGAGTCCCAGTGACGTAAGCATCCGGAAGAAGAACTTTCTCAGTTTGAGAGTAGTCAGGTTCCTTTATAATAATTATTCCTACTATTTTAAAATAATTTTCTTAAATTTTGTTTAAACTTTAGTCAGTCAACAAACAAAACCTTAATAATAATTTTAGACAATTTTCTTAACTCATATTTTCGTATTATTAGTTATATAACGTTCAATTTTGTTTCTCAATATCATTTGTTTATTTTTAATCATTTGCAAAGGTCCATTTTAATCAATGTATATCATCTGTATCTGTTCCTTTCTGGACAGACCAATTTAAATATATCTACAGGTTATCTGATTGGAATCAACTTGGAAATCTGTCAAACTGATATATTGTATTATAGGGAGGGGTTATAGTTGTTTAAATTGTCAAATGTTGGTTGTCATTAATTTTTGCTTTAATTCATAAATAAAACTTCATAAAATAAGTTGATACTTTTCTAGTAAATTATTAAATGTAAATATATTGTAAATATAAAAGGGGTCAATAATAGTGTATATTATAGGGTATTTAAGTTAAATTGTATATTACGGGGTTTACAGGTTTCTATTTTATTGTTATTAAATTGGGTTTTATGTAATAATCTCTTTTATTAAACCTTCTTTTATTTAATAAGGTTATATCTAATTATAGAAACATAGCTAGCAGCAGCAATAAAGTTACACGGTGAAGTGTTTGTTAGACTAAGAGTCCAGTAAACATCTTCCCTGGCACCCAAATCATTCTTCTTTCCTATATTCCGGTTTTCAGTACTTACTCTTAGTTCGTTTTGGTTATACTTATATTTTCTTAGTTAATATACATCTTTCCTATTCTTTAATGTTTTCTTAGGGCATGTAAATAGGCCTAACCCTACCTTGAGTATCAACTGGCCAGTCTCAAGCATACCCAGCTAGGTGAACTGCATTCAGTTTCAACTTTTATTTTAATTTAGTTTTAAACTTATCTCCACACTACAGATCTTATAACATCAGGGACCTGGTCCCAAGTGATCTAGCAACTATTTGTTACAGTAGCGCCCAAAGTAGAGCAATATAAAAATTTGACAACTGTTACAATCTGTTACAAACTGTTACAATCTGACTGTTTAGGTCTTTTGGATTTTCAAATTCCTTTTATTATGCGGTATGTGGATAATTTATTATTAGCCTTACCACCTGACAAGGTTCAGGGCACTTTATCCTTTTTCAATGAGTTTGATCCTTCATTTACAGTTCACTGTTGAACTTGAGGACGCTGTCACCAATAGTATTCCCTTTTTAGACATGCGTGTTATTAGAATGGGAGACAACACCCTAACCACAAGTTGGTATAGAAAACAGATGGCCTCTAATAGGTTCCTTAACTAATATTCCTGTCATCCTATGAAATACAAATTAAACCTTATTAAAGCTCTAAGCTGCCGTTTAAATAAATTGATACATCCGATTAATCGAAGGGAATCCCTTAAATTATTAAGAAATATTCTAATTACAAATTCATATCCTTCTTCTATCATAAATAAATACCTTTACTCACAAAGTTATGGATTCCCGTTTGATGACATACCCAATGGTGACCAACTTAGAACCATATCAAATAATTTAATTAATAGCATTGTTCTGATTGATATTGATCTTGAGAATCCTACCACGCATTACTCATCTTTAACTTATTTTCCTCAAGTTACTGAGAAGCTTATTAAACTGTATAAACAGAATAACATACCTGTCAAAATTGCGGTCAAGAATGTTAAGACTGTTAGAAATTTGTTTTCAAAAACTAAAACACCGTTGTCCACTTTGGAACAAGTTAACACCATGTATCACATACCCTGTGCTGAGTGTGATTCATGCTATATTTATTAGACTGGGAGATCAATAAAAAGTCGTCTCACTGCACATCGTAGTGACATTAATCAATAAAAGCACACTTGTGCTCTGGCGCAACACGCGATCAATACTAAACATAGGGTGGATTTTAATGAAGTTAAGATTCTTGGCACTGAACGCAATCTCGTTAAAAGACAGTTTTTGGAAATGTGTTCAATTCTTAAACACCCGAATGCTCTAAATAAGAGAACTGACATGGGTAACTTGAGCCAAATATATCATGCTTTAAATTTTGCAGAATTCGGCTTTATGATCTATTTACTATACAAGTATCTTGTAAGGTGTACAATTTAACACATTTGTTTATTAAATAATTTAAAATATAATAACATATTAAAATAAAAATAAATTCACAATTAAATAAAATATTTCAACATTTTCACTTAACTCATATAAACGTATGCAACTCACATTGCATGTACTTTTATTATTTCTCATACATAGATTAGTGTGAACTGTTTAATGATTAAATATTATAATACAAATAATGTCTTTTCCATGATTGTGTGGTTCTCATATTGTAATTTTTAGATGAACTGATGATTCGCTTTCAGAATTCGAAAACGAAACTTCTTCAAAATAGATAAAGTAGCCTATCAACTTTGTCTCTTATTTTCTTATTTCTCTACCTTAAGACCGATATAAGAACCCACCACTCGTCTGAGTGATCCTTATAATCCTTATAATATATATATATATATATATATATATATATAATATATATATATATATATATATATATATAATATATATATATATATATATATATATATATATATATATGTATAAAAGATACGTACGTATACAAATATCGACATTGTGGAAAAATAACCCCAAAACAATTCTCCGGACGGTTTTGCTAAAATTCCATAAACGCATAAAATATATATGGCACATACGTAGAACCAAAATATAAATCCAGAGGTATATCTTTGAAGTGGACAGCGAAATAACTGAGTTCCCCAGTCTGCCATCCAATAAAGTGGATCGTCTAAAAGTCAAATATTTAAAATAAATTAGGTTTAAATATAAAAACATGTTCTTAAAACTAGGCTGTTTACATACAAACTATCATAATTTTCTTAACTTCAGCTCTGAAGAGGGACAACGTGGACCGATTAAACCACTCACTCAGATTATAAAGGCATGAAGTTCTTCTTCGATCAGGACCGCTCGTTTCACACATTTTGCCCTTAATACTAAAACGGATGACTCCATATTGTACTGGATGCTGCATGACATGACCAAAATACTCAAAGCTTCGTAAGTTTACGATTTTCACTACTTAATTCTATAATGTAATAAACGCTGTTGCTACTGTAACAAACGCTGGTCACGACTGTAATACTAGCGGACGCAAGACCGCTATCACCCCTGTAACATCCTCGATTTAAACTCCAAAAGGATGCTTATCTCTGCGAGCGGAGGCAAGGATTACTAGTCTCAACTAGTCTGAATGGACGTGGTTTCTCCCTCGTGGATTTAGAAGAGAGTAGGGAATTATCTGGAATAAGGGGATGAAGGACGTCCATGTTTTAGGCCCTGTAAAGAATTAGAGTCTATGGGATTGCTTTAGAAGCCGGAAAAATGCATAAAGCGAAAGTGTGTTCTCTTCTAGTCTCTACCTGTAAATAGCCGGAAAGAAGAAAAAAAAACAAATTTCAAACTTACTATATATTAATTAAATTGTAAATCTACATCTGAGACAACAAATAAACGATATAAATAATTATTATTTTATCGAAGTTGCGAAGGGAGACGAGAAGAGACTTATCAAGAAATATAAAGAGTAGACAATCTACGATTATTTTGTATTCCACTTGGTTAGTTTTTATGTTTAGTTGCCTTAGCGTATTTAGGCCCTAGCTAAAGGATATCCCTTTGCAATCCAACTGGAACTTAGAAACAGTCTGCTGAGAGTACTGTACGCTATCACGTTTTCCCAAGAGACGGAAAATTTGGTACTTAAACTATCGTTCTCGTCGGATATAATACCGCGCTAATGGAGTTGAACACCCGGCTCTGGTCGCCGCAATCTACCGGTGGCGAGCACTTACTGCACACTACTGGTTGAGCGCTTACTCGACGCTACCGCATCCGAGCACTCAAGGCTGTCGGACAACTACTGGCCCGAGCACTCACTGGCTTCGGTTGCCCGAATACTACCGGTTGCTAGCGCTTGCTAGACACTACTGTCAGTTGACCAATTTTACTTCGTTTTTATGAACCTGTACCCTCAATTACAATCACAGTATCGAAGCGTCCCGCCTCTCTCTCCTCGAGTTTTTGCTGATCGTGCCGTCTCTCCACGTGCCAAAAAATGGATCATGCGGTGATGTGGCTTGCTAGCTCAGCTCAATTCTCATTGTTGGTATGTAATTTTGTATTTGTATCATTTGCCAACGAAGGTCTTTGTTTTCGTAATTTTTAAACATTCGGAGCGACCTGATATCGAAACTTGTGTAATACACTTAAACTAGGTCGATTTTTCATTCTTTGTTTAATTAATTTAGAGTATATATTAATTATTTAATTAGTTATTATTATTCTTTTCTAGGCTAACTACCCCTTATTTTGATTCCTTTATTTTCTTGCTATGTTGACTTGTTACATACCGCGCTAACAGATTCATGATTGCTCTTGGGGGTTAGGTTATTTCCTTTGGGCAAAGGGCTGATACATTACAATACGTTGTTAATACTTCTTCAGTTGTCACTCTCTAAAGCTAGCTTATGCGGGGCATACTTTGATAGACATTTATTTCGAAAGCTTAGAGTTTAGTGAATAAAGTTTTAGTGATCCACCAGCATTTAACATACGTGTAGAAGTAAGTCTTTCTAATATAATTTAATTTGCATTTTTGACATAATTTAATTAAATCTTGCTTACCATTTTTCATCTCATGCTACATGGTTCCTTCTTCTTTTGTTTAAGTTGAGCCAGCATAAGGTGTAAGACAAGTTATTTGAACAACTTTTAGTTAACCTTTTAGCAATTTCTTAATTTGGTATATTACGTCATATATTTTTTTTTAATTTCATAGGGAACTTCTTATTGTCTATTAAAGCCAGACAAGATGATCTACTCCCAAGCTTTCATATCTGCATCAAGAAACGTATTGATCTTTCATTGCATCACTGTTCAACTGAATTTGTTGTCGGGCGAGTTCATAAATGTTGTTTATTCTTAACTTCAGGCGGTCGACATATTCTTCGTTTGCAGCATTTTCTTTGGAAGGTCTGCTGCTAAACTCTAGGTCGCATGGCAAATGAACTTCACGACACAATATAAGGCAGGTGGCAACAGCTTTACTAAGAGGCTTTGAATTTACGGTTCACCTAATTTTCGCTCAAAGAGAGGTCTTCCGAGTTCTCGTTACTTTGTATAGCTAGCGTTAGCTATTCGAAGCTATATACTATCTTTAAAAATATGATCAAATAAAGCAACAACTAAAATTGTTAAATTAATATAGGTAGCGCACGACCCGAGGTTGTTATTAAAAACTGAAAAAGTAATTAAAAAAAAAGTAAAAAATAAACAAAACCAAAAATAATTCATATTATATTAAGACAATAATATAAACTTAAAGATTATTACCTTCATATGTAACAAAGTCACCAAACACCCATCTTAACAACTTTTGTTTTATCATAGTGAACATTAAGATATTGCTATTATATCCGGTATGAGAAGAAAGAAGTTTTATGTATTAAATTAATTAGTCAAAATATTATTATCAGAAAATAGTGCTTTGGCAAACAAAGCAATATTACTAAAATGCTTCAACTAATATCGATTAAATCGACACGCTGTACCTTTAATTACCAATAATTTGGGGCATTATTAATAAATTCATTATAGCGAATTTTTTTGAACAACAAATTACCGAATGTAGCCATTTGTTTTATTACTGGTACTTTATATATATATATATTCTAACAGTTTTGTATAACTACTATCAATAACTACAAACACAATACAAACAAGAGAAAATACCAACCCATGGGCACCTACTTTGTACCAAAATAAGTGTTATCCCCTAACTTGTCTCATTTGAGTTATAAATAAAACATAACATTGGTTATAAATAAAACCAAAATTTTAAAATAAGGTTTCCTCAATCACTTAAAATTAAACCAAAATAAAGATTTAAATGTTTTATGACTACAGGTGAATACTTATGATAAAATATAAAAAGGTGTAACAATTTAAAAATATATATTAAAATATTAAAATAAAAGCAGCCTATATATATATATATATATATATATAATATATATATATATATAATTAATGTTTCTTGGGTTTAGGTTCAATAAAGATATGTTACGCGTGGATTTTATTTTCCATTGCAATCAATCAACGTTTCGGCAGGAAACACTTGCCTTTGTCAAGATTCTAAAATATATATATGACTTACCAAAACGTAAAACGTGACACAGATATTAACGAACTCATATATAAAAGTTGATATCTGATATCTCATTGTTTACTGTCATTAGTATATAATTATTTTTATATGGGCGTATCGTTGATGTTTTCGAAAAATGTAAGGTGGAGATATGTTATGATTTTTATGATGTTATATTATTATTGTTTAAATCAGATTGAAATATATTTTATTTAGGTTTTGTGTATCTTTTTTCTCATTTATTGCGTTGGTGTTTCTTTTTATTTCTATTGATTCGTATATCTCCCTCTTCTTTTTGATTTTTTCTGTTTTTAAAATTTTGATGTTTTATCAAAATTTTATCAAAATCAAATTTATGCTTTTTCCCGCTTTCATGTTTTATGAGCGCAGTGACGTTGTTCTTGTCATATTTGTGAGAACGAATTCTGGATTGAAGCAGTTGACTGGTTTGACCTATATGGACTCCTTCACAGTTAGTACATGGTATCTTGTAAACAACGTGTGATATACGAATCAATAGAAATAAAAAGAAACACCAACGCAATAAATGACAAATAATATACACAAAACCTAAATAAAATATATTTCAATCTGATTTAAACAATAATAATATAACATCATAAAAAGCTCTTTAAGTCATAACATATCTCCACCTTATCTTTTTCGAAAACATCAACGATACGCCCATATAAAAATAATTATATACTAATGACAGTAAACAATGAAATATCAGATATCAACTTTTATATGTCAGTTCGTTAATGTCTGTGTCACGTTTTACGTTTTGGTAAGTCATATATATATAATATATAATATATATATATATATATATATATATATATATATATATATATATATATATAAGTATATATATACATATTTTTACAATATATACAGATTTTAGAATCTTGACAAAGGCAAAGGTTTCCTGCCGAAACGCTGATTGATTGCAATGGAAAATAAAATCTAGTTCCACATGTAACATATCTTTATTAAACCTAAACCCAAGAAACATTAATTTACTGTTTAAAAAGCAATAAAGTTAATTAAAAAAGTACTCAGTTGAGCAGAAAGTACTAAGAATAAAAATGTTTTATCTCGGCAATAGAGCGCAAGTGTGAGGTATATATTTAGCGTTAAATTAGACCAATTCCAAGTCTTTCAACAATTCAAAGGACTTTACAAAATTTTTGAAACTACTTGGACAGACATTTTTAATTGTACTTATACAAACAATATAGCTGAGGTACCACATCTGGGGTTATATCGGAAACCCTTTTTTTTTAATAGTTGTCTCACATCTTCCATTTTGAAAGTTATGGTATTTTGTGCGATATTATTGGTAATCGCAGCCCATATTAGCTCTTGAGGATTAAAATCCGGATGGTATAGAAGTAACAGTAAAGGAGTGTGTCCATATTCACGCAAAAGTTCATTGAATTCATACCATCCATACGCATACAATTCGGGTTTAAAACTTTGAGGATTAAATGTTATATTGTTTTTAATTAGCCAATCAATCATATAATTTTTTTTGGGAATTACTTTTAGGCGCAGGATTCACGTGTACCGAATGGTATGAGGCATTATCGCAAACAACTATTGAGTTAAGGGGTAAATTTGGAATTAGTTTTTCCTTTAGCCATTTGCGTTCATTTCTAAGTCTTAGTTACCTGATTTACTGCTAGACTTAAATTCAATATTAAAAACGCGTTTGGAATAACTCCCATTTCACCACTAGCATGCTCTATTATTTAACTTTGACTCTTCGAGATGTTCATCAGTAACCCTATACTAGAATTATCGTTCCAATTATGTCCACTGTGTACACATGTCTCATCGAGGTAAACAATGGGTCTGTTTTCGTTTCTGTAATGTTTGATAAGTCTTAAGTATTTGATTCTCCAAGCCCGTATTTCCGTCTTTTCAACCAACAATTTTCTGTTGTCCTGTGCTCTCCTCATTCATATTTCAAAGAATTCTTCGTAGCGAGGCTTCTGATACTTTAATGTCCAAATCTCTCTCAATTTTGTTCTTCAATTTATTAAGAGTAACATTACAATTCACTGTTCTATGAAAATTGTGTATTATACGCCGAATATCTGTAATTTGATATTCCGGTAAATATGTCACAGGTGACTTTCGTAAAGGTCTCTTTGAAGAAAATTCAATTTTGTTTTTATTATCTAAAGACCATTTGCTCTCTTGTAGTATTCTGGATATGTTCCGTACATAAATGTCTATACCGACGTAAATATAATCAGCATATAAGTAAAATGAAAGATGCAGTAAGAGAAGATCTGGAGAAAATGGGAGTGAGACAATGGGAAATAGTGGCGCAGGACCGACAAACATGAAAGGCAATAGTAAACGCGGCAAATACTCACGAAGAGTTGTAACGCCATTAATAATGATAAGACGTAAATAATAATTCAAAATGATTGGTATATTGCAGGAATAATTCTTCAAATTTTAAACAGAGAATATAAAGAGACAAAAGAGTACATTAAGAACCAACTCAAAGCGATATTAGAAAATTAAAAAATAAATAAATAAGAGCTTTCTACGAAAACAAGAGCCTATGAACTCTTTCCCCACATATGAAAAATGATGACTATCTATTACTAAATGAACTATCTAGAAGAGAAATGATTAGGGTAAATAAAAATTAAGTAGTAATGGAAACACACCATGGAATTGTAGATGATCACATAGTAATAGAACTACCGACAGACAGACCAACAAGTAGTAAACAAAATAGCGAAGTAAACGTACTAATAGTTAAAAAATAACGACTGTACTGAAAGTGCAGAGAATACGACATTTAGGACTCATCGAAGGAATGAAAAAAGAAATATATCGAAAATGGTATTTGCGACTCACTCAAAAGGAAAGCGAAGGTAGGCAAAATAGGGTACAAGAGCATAGTATAAAAGATTGACAAATAAGTAACATCGAAAACTAAAAGTAAAAAGTGTTTAGAAACATTGGAAAAGTGAAACCATAAATTTAAATATTAAAAATTAATACTAAATGCATTGAAACTCCTTACCTGTTGTTTCAGCAATCTTATAGTTTACCATTATTATCATTCACTCCCTTTTATAACATCATTAACTCCTAAATTAATACAAACACTAAAGGTTATTGACAATATAAAAATAGCAACAAAGAACATCAAAACCATTTCATCTTTATATTCCAAAACTAAATATTCTATAGACAAATTAGATAAAACAAATGTAGTATACAGCATTGTTTGTACTTAGTGTGAAGCTGAGTATATTGGTGAGACTGGAAGAAATCCCTCAAATCGCATTATTTCTCACAAAAGTGATTGCAGAATTAAGAAACCATCTTGTGCTTTAGCAGAGCATGTAATAGACAAAGACCATATTATGGATTTTGATAATATTAAAATTTTATGTAGTGAAAGTAATAAATTTAAAAGAACTTTTTTGGAAATGGTTTGTATTAGCAAAAGTGATAATAATTTAAACAAAAGGTCAGAAATTCAAAATCTAAGCAAAATTTATAATTATATTATTTCTATGTAATTTATATATGCAATCAGTAAAATATCACATTTTGAATTTTCCATGTGTTTGTTACATTTTTTCAGGCATCTATCAATGATGAATAAAACTTCTTCTTTTTTGTTACTAAACAGAAAAGAATTTTTTAAACAAAAATTTTATTTTTGACAATATGTCAAAAATAAAAAATTTTAAGTTGGTATTTACGACATTTAGGCTGAATTGTAGCTATTCAATTTTTGTTTACAAATTCAATTGTTTTTGTTAAGAAACTTTATCAAAATTTATTTCAGAGAAACATTTATTAGAATAGAACATTTTTTTAATAATATTTTTTGTAATAATGTTAGCAACAGTTTTATATAAATAACTAATTTTATTTGGTGAGTTAACAACAACATTATTTATTTCTAGTTCAACTTTGTAAGATATTTTGTATTTTTTAGAAGCTCTTGTTAAAAATTGTAATCACAATTGAAAGCTCGAGTAAAAAATAGTCAACAAATAGCCCCTTTTATTGACTCCAACCCATCCAAAATAGTTTTATATTTTTTCCAAACGAGTCACAAGTATTTCTTTTTTCTTACTCTTCTATATATATATATATATATATATATATATATATATATATATATATATATATATATATATATATATATATTGGAATAATAATTAGATATGCAAGAAATTAGCAAAGTAATATTATGATGTTTAATTAATAAACTTACTTAAATAGTGGTAAAAGAAATAATTTATAAGTTATATACTAGGAATATTATTAAAAAATAATTATATGAGGGTATTTTTAAGAAGTTAGCCTAATAATAAATATTAAAAGATTTTTTTTAATTATAAACATATTTAATTGCGCCATATGCATAGGCAACCAAATATACACGGTGTTATTTGACATTTGTTTGGTTGCAGATATAAAATGGGGTTAAATATTAGTTTGGTATTTTAATTTAAATATAATTACGGATGTAAAATAGTAGTATATTAGTGTAAGGCATTTAGTTTATATATATAATAGTGAATTCTGATATGAAAAGCCTAAATCACCATAAGGTGCTCACTAGAATTTTCTGGAAAACGTCAATACACAAGACAGTTAATTATATTTGCATTGTAGTCAATTATTCAGTTACAGTCAATTATTTAGTGAATTAGAAGAATTTAAGAATTAAGTTACATTAAGTCAATCAGTCAGTTACAATTGATTAAGTGAGAAGAATTCATGAAGTGATTAAGTTAAATTAAGTTAGAAAAAAGGATTAAGTGAGAAGAAGTCAGTCAGTCAGGTACAATTAAGTCATTAAATTAGATTTATCAAGAAAGTTAGTTTAAGACAGTTATAATTAAATTAAATGAGAAGAAAGGATTATCTTGGAAGAATTCATTAAGTCAGATACAGTTGGAGAGTAAATTAATTCAATATAGACATTTCAATACAGGAGTATAATATATTATATGGAGATTACAAGAATTTTAAATTATAATATCTATATGCAATTTCACAAATACAAGGATAACCGAAGCTGATTAAGAAGATATTTAGTGGTGATTATAACTTTGATTTTGGAAAACTTTAGGCGTTCAGTGACAGAAAGGTACCAAATTTTGTAATATAATTGTATAATATATAATGTAGAATTGTAATAATTGTAAGAATTTTAAATTTAGATAGGTTGTTTAATTATATTGTTTATATTATATATATATATATACATGTATATATAATATATATAGATATATATATATATATATATATGTCTGTTTGATAATAGTTATAATAAAGATAATTTAAAAAGTACTTACAAACTAATTCTTTGAGAACCGCGATAAAAACCTTATCCTAATATATTTTATTTTAAACACTCATTGCTCATATACAAACAAAACATCGTTACAATTTGGGCACCCACCGCGGGGCTCTCTATTTAAAAGAATTATTTTGGGAAGATAAGTGCTCTCATATAATTAAATTAATTTTTATTAGAAAGAAAAAAATAATAGCTTTTATTTTTAATTATATTGGAACAAGTAAAGTCTTAAAATGTTCCAAGAAAGAGAGGAAAATGTCAGTATGGCAGCTTTGATGTCATTAGTGATGCAGATGAACAAGACAATGGAAGAGAATACGAAAAAAAATGGAAGAGAATTCAAAAGAAGTCAAAGAAGACATAAAAAATATGGAACAGAAATAAGAAGAGAATTCGAAAAAAAATGGAAGAGAATTATAAAAAATAAAATAGAAAATAGAAGATAATAATAATAAAACTGTAAAACAAATAGAAAAACAAATAGATAAAAAACTTGAAGCTGCAGATAAAAAAGTAGCAAATGAAATAAAAAATATACGACATGACTACAAGAAACGGATAGAAAATTAGAGAACAGAAGTAAATAGGATTATTCAAGATATAGATATATAGAACAGAAAATAGAGTTGCAGAAATGTAACTTAGAAGTTAAAATTAACGAAGACAGGAGAAAGACAAAAGAAAAATTAGACGATATGCAACAAAATATACAAATAAATAGTAATCAAATAAGAAATGTGGAACAGAGAATGGATGATATTTCACAAATGAGAGACATAGGGAGACCTTACTTAAATTTAGTACATGACACTGGGATTAAATTCTCTGGTAATATCAAAAATTTGCATCCTAGAGTATACATAAATAGTTTAAAACATAAATTAACATTAGTGAATAATATTAATGATATTAAAGATTATATTAGAATGACATTAAGTGACAATGCAGCAACTTGGTTTGCCAGTATTGAGAATGATTTGGATCATTTTCAAACATTTGAAAATAAATTTTTAAATTATTATTGGGGTGAATTAGAGCAAGCTAGATTTAGGGAAGTTCTCTATTTTGGAAAGTTTAATCATAATTTAAGATCAAATATGGTAGATTATGCATTAAAACTGATAACAGTTGCAAAATATTTAGTACCACCACTTAGAGAGGATGAAACAGTTTTAAATGTACTAGACATTTTGATGCTGATGTAGTACAAACAGTAACTGTGCAAAATATTCAAACAATAGATAGCTTTATTAATTTTATTCAAAGAATACAAAGAGGTAATATGACAAGTAATAATAATAACAATGAAATTAGGATGAATATTAATAATAATAGAAAAACCAATAATAACTTTCAATATAATAAGAATAATAATCAACAATATAGACAATCATATAATAATAATAGATATGGTAATAATATACAAAATTTTAATAACAATAATAATAATCAAAATAGACAAAATTTTAATAATAATACTAATTACAATAGACAAAATGTTAATAACAATACTAATTATAATAGACAAGATTTTAATAATAGGAGAAATACAGAACGACCTAATTACAATAGACAGGTAAATCATGTACGAAGGAATAGAAGCTGCAAAGATAGTGAACGAAATAGTACAAGGCAGGAAAATATGAGTACAGGTCATAGTAGTGAAAGACATAGGACATTAGATCCAAGTGGTCAGACACAATCCGACAGTTATACCAATCAAAATTTTGTGCGGTAAACTTTCTGAATTACAAGATGGGCCACTGTCATTATGAAAAACCTTCTGAATTTATTTCTTTAGATGAAGATAAAATTATTGAATCTATTAATTTAATTTATATAAAATGATATGGCCAAAAATAAAATGATTAAGGTTATGATAGATACTGGTTTAGAAAGTACTTTAGTCTCTGAAAATTTTATTTTTTAAAAAGAAATTAATATGCAAGGATTTGTTGTCAAGGATTTATGTGTTGATATATTAATGGAAAATGACGAATTGGAAAAGAAGAAAGTGAAGATAGATTTTGAAGAAAAAGTTTTAACTTTGGAAGGACAAATAATTAAGTTTATGCAGAAAGGTGAGGTGGAAGAAAAAATAAGAGTTGATAGGATATTATTAAAAGAAAGCAATGATGTTTATGAAGAAGAAATGTATTTTGATGATATGGACATATCCAAAATGAATGTAAAGAATAATTGTTTATGAATATTTAAGCAGATGGATGCCTACGAGGTGGAGTGCGTAAAACTGGAAGGAAGGAATAATGATTGCAAAATAAAAAATAATTTTATTTGTAAAGAAGAAGACATGATAAAAGTTTTAAGTTGCCCAGAAGAATATAAATCAATAGTCGTTTCCATATTGCAGCAACATAAGGGACTTGTCAATAAAGAAAATAGAATTGCACAAAATTATATCCATAGTATAAAAGTTAAAGAAGAAAAAGATTTTAAAACAAAATCATACCCAATACCATATAAATAAAGAGAAAAAGTAAACAGAACGATTAATAATTATGTTAGAAGATGTAATCATTGAGAAGGCAGATACACGTTTCATAAATCCTATAGTGGTAGTACGTAAAACATCAGGTGAAATTAGGCTATGTTTGGATGCAAGGAATATTAACAAGATCACTGAAAAGCAATTTGAAGCACCAATGAGTATAGATGGAATACTAAGAAGAATTACAGGAATGCCATTTTTCACTAAAATCGATTTACTGCATAGTTTCTGGTTAATACCTCTAGAAAGAAAAAGTAGACAGTATACAGGATTTCAGATAGACGGAATAGTAGTATATCAATTCAAAGTAGTACTATTTGGACTTCAATCATCTTGCAGTGCTCTATGCAGATGTCTTCATGATATTTTGGATCAATATGAACAATTTCTAATTCACTACATTGATGATATATTAATTTTTTCTAAAACGGCTGAAAAGCATGCGAAACACCTAAAAATAATAATGAACATATTAGACAAAGTTGGACTAAAAATAAATCAAGAAAAATGTACATTTTTCCAAAAATAAGTAATATATGTAGGTTATAAACTTAATACTAAGGGAATTGAAATGGATCCAGAACGAACACAGGTTATTCAGGAATATAAAACACCACACAATTTAAGAACTTTAAGAGGATTTATTGGAATAATTAATTATTATAAAAGGATGTGGACAAGACGTATTATGGAATGGAGGCCCAGGAACTATAAAAGAAGCCGAGGACGACCACCGACTAGATGGACCGATGATATAAAACGTGTAGCGGGAAACTGGCTACTAGCGGCCCAGTGTAGAGAACACTGGAAAGAACTGAGGGAGCCCTATGTCCAGCAGTGATGATGACATAAGGATGATACCAGATCTAAGTATAAAAGGAATTCCATTACTTGAATTGTTGAGAAAAGGTGTAAAATGGAAATGGGATCAACGAAGAGAACTAGCATTCCAAGAAATCAAAAACATTTTTCTGTCAAATTTAAAAATATACTATCCTGACTACACAAAGCCATTCATATTAAGAACAGATGCCTCAATAGAGAGATTATCAGGGGTATTACTACAAATACATGATGGGATCGAATACCCGATAAAATTCATCTCAAGAATTACAAAGCCACATGCGAAAGGTTATTCAGCGTCAGAACTAGAACTAGCAAGTATCATACACTGTGTCACAAAATTAAGATTTTATTTGTTGGGTAATGAATTTACTATAAAAACAGATCACCAAGCTTTAACATCTATATTAAATAACAAATATGGAAACAGTCGAGTACACCGTTGGAGCCTAATACTGAGTGAATACAATTTTGAAATTAAATACATTTCTGGAAAAGCCAACATAGTGGCAGATGCTTTGTCAAGGTTAGAGAATATATCACAAAAAGGGCAGTGAACAATAAAAATTGGATTAAATCAGTTAGTAGAAAACACTGGATTATATTCTAAAGAAGAAATCATAAAAGATCAGATCAATTTGAGTGAAAAATAAAAATTTCCTAACAAGGATGGGATGTACTATAAGATAATTAATAGCTTAGAAGTATATGTAATAAGTAGAACTTTGGCAAGGAAGATATTGAAAGATTTACATAAAAGTTACATGCATGTTGGTTCAAGAAAATTACTACCCAATGCCAGTTATGTCAAATTACCAAAGAAAAGAATTTGAAAAACCAGAACACATATAAATCCAATGTTGCATATAAAAAACTAAATACAGTTGCCATGGATTTCAACATTCATTTTACAAGTATCAGACATCCTCAAGCGAATCCTGCAGAAAGGTATATTAAAGAAGTTATAAAATATTTAAGGATACTATGCCAGGATCAGCATTTGAGATTACAAGAACATATCGAACCAGTATTTTTTAAATAATACACATAATTTAAATACAGAGGAAGTACCAGAATATTTAATGTTTGGACATATAGAAAATGGATCAGTGAATATAACCAAGAAATGTTGGAACAAGCAATGCAAAGGGTGAACAGAAGAATTTAAAGGAAAGCTGAAAAATATATCAGAAGACAAAATCGAACAATTAAAAAACCAATCACATTTCAAAAAGAAGAAAAAGTTTTAATTCGTTCACTTAAACAAGGTAATTTGAGAGAAAACCGTTGTAAGAAATTACAACCAATGTTTGAAGGTCCATACAGAATCGAAAATCAGAATGGACAAAACAGTTATGTCTTGATACATGTAGACAGTAGAATTAGAGGGATATTTCATATTAATAACATTTTTAAATATCATGAATAGATTGAATAATGTTTTCTATACCTTCAACACTGACATCGTCTCATTTCATTACACAATCTTGATCTGTTCAGAAAGACAGAGGGTGTCATGTAACATCAATTTTTTTTGGTATTTCTTTGAGCAGGTGTTGAATTTGTCCTTTTGTTTGGGTCCTAAGAATCATAATTTTAATTAGAGGTAGATATAAAAGAACTTATAATTGGGGTCATGTATAAGATGAATTTTGTAAATATTTTTCTAAAGGCAATATTACAAATGTAGAACTTACCATTTGAATGTAGAAACTTATTATCAAAGAATATAAACGAGCGTCTATATTCTTTGTACTATATTCCTTATTATATATCCTCTTTATAAACAAAATATTGGTCCCAATTGATATGAAATTTGACAATTTGACAATTGACATAAAACTATAGGCGTAGCATAAGGTAATTTTAGATTGAAAATTAAATTATTTAATTTTATTAATTATTAATATATTTATGAATGTGTGTGGTTAAGAAAATTAATGTTTAAAAAAAATAATAAAGGAATTATTTATTTTAAAATTAATTTTGGGGTATTGGAATAATAATTAGATATACAAGAAATTAGCAAAGTAATATTATGATGTTTAATTAATAAACTTACTTAAATAGTGGTTAAAAAAATAATTTATAAGTTATATACTAGCGAATACTATTAAAAAATAATTATATGAGGGTACTTTTAAGAAGTTGTATATTGTTCATGTATTATTACTAATTTGCTAATATATTAATTAAAAAAGAATTTCAATTAAGAAAATTCTAAACTAATATCTCCTCAGACTGGGATCTAACTTCATCGGTTTTACCAATGAACCTTAACGACATAAATATTCAAAAAATCTACTTGTAATTTTCAGCGCTTGTTTTCTATGAAAACAGAAACTCACATTCAAACTTTATAACAATCAAAAAATTAGTTATTGCCGACAATTCAAAGAATTCTTCCTTTAAATGTAGTTACATTGGGTTTTTCGATTAACCTTGGGTAAACCTTTGCGTTTTAAGTTCAAAGCTACCATACATTTCCAACGTTAACAAAAATAACTATTTTGCACATAGTAACAAAAAAACACCACTATGTTGTTACTAGCTAAAGTTTTTTAACATCATAACTCGACATTTCTAAAATTTACGGTAAGGTAAAAGTTTTTTATTAGATAATATATGGTAGCTAATTATAATTTATTCTCTTTCAGCCCTGAAGAAGCCAAATTTATTCTCTTTGGCGAAAACGTTAGGCGAAACAATTGATACACATTAGAGTTTTTCTTGCAGATTTCCCCAATATTTAAGAGTTTACTATTTAACTTATCTGCAAAGATTAAATTTCTCTTCTATATATATATATATATATATATATATATATATATATATATATATATATATATATATATATATATATTGTTATGGTAAGTAGAATCTATATTTATCAATTATTCAATTAATTGTTACTAAAAAAAACAAAACTTACCAACAAATCCTCAATTTATTATCAGGATCGTGCTTCAAATATCGATCTCGTTGTATTTTAGGTAAGAGGACAAAAAGGAAAGAAATAAAATAATATACAAATATTCCATCAATAAACAAATCAGATTATATTTAACAAATTAAAAAAAAATATTAATTAACATTTATCCATGCAAACCCTTTATGAAAAACAATACTTATACTAAATTTTAAGTCCTTCGATTATTTAAATATAAACCCAGCAAATGTTTCTGACAATAAAAAAAATTCAAAAGTCAATTAAGTCCCTCTTGCAAGATTTCACTTCGCCACGGCAATTTTTAAATAAAGAAAACAAACTTACAGTTCTGGTAAGGTTCTTTTTCAGGGCTCTCGAAACACCTCTATATAGCCCACCAGGAAAACAAAACCACGAAGACTACCCTTTGGCAATTTTAAATTCTAACTTTCTCAGCTCCAGCAAACAACACAAAAATTCACCATTCCATTGACTCTTCACTGCATTAAACCTTCTACCACCAGCACCGACGAAACTCTTAAAAACAGCCGTTCTTCCTTCGGAAATTCTAAAGAGAGTGACGTTTGTCAAAGTTATTTTCTATTCCCCCGCAAAATGTCAAAACTGTCACTTTTTATCCAAAAATTGCTTTCATTTTTTATAAGCCCACTAATTTACATATCTTATATTTAATGACAGAAAATAATTTTATACATTTTCTTAAGTAAACAAACTTACTTATTTTTTTTGTCCAGATTATTTCCAAATAACAATTTGTATGGTTCTTTAAGTTTTTTGGAACCTTAACAACTCCCCGCCATTTGCTGAAATGAAAATTTTTTCTACCGACAACAAATTTTCTTGAAGTAAATAAAATTTGCAAATATTATTATTAATCATTCATAATATTTATAAATGTCATGTATATGGAAAATACCCCGTATATTATCAGAGTCTATTTGTTTTAAAACATAACTATTAATACCATTTTCATTTTTGATAATGTATGGGCCTTCGAATACAGGAAGGAACTTTGCGCAAACATTGTTTGTAATGTTAGACACTCTTAGCGCTCTTACTAATACCTTTTCTCCAACCTGGAAAGTGACTGGTTGTCTTCGGCGTTTTCGGTTCTGCCTTTGAAGGTATTTTTCGCTGCTCCTACGGAGCCTTTGCTGTACAGTTTCCATTATCTCTTCGTAATTTCTGGGTTCTGTTTCTACCCATGGTCGTGGAGGCATTATCCCTTTCATCACATACTCTGGCGTCTCTTTCGTAACGGTATTTGGTGTCGAATTTAGATACCTTTCAATATCTGTTAATTTTCTGCCCCATTGCTTGTGTTGACCATCAGCTGCAATTCTAAGGAACTTCGTGACCTCTTGTATGAACCTTTCTGAGGGATTGCTTTGAGGATGACGAATGCTCACAAACTTTGTCTCAATTCCTCTCTCTCTAAGTTTTCCCTTAAAACGATCGTTTCTAAAATATGTCGCGTTATCCAACAAAATGTTGTTGGGTGTTCCCACACTGGCTATGAAATTGTCTATCTTGGTCAATATCTCCTCTCCTTTGGTGGTACGGCAGCTATATAATTTGACATATTTTGAAAAAACATCAACCATCACCAAAACATGCTTCTTTCTCTGTGATGTAGGAATCAGATCACTCAACATGTCGATGGCAACAATATCCAACTTTTGCTGAGGCATTATACTTTTTGTCACATTTTCGTTTCGAAAATTTCGACTTTTATATATCTGACATATGTGGCATTCTCTTGTCATATCTTTTGCCACGCTATAATCTCGTTTGCATACATAATTCTCCCTAAACAATAACCAAACTTTTCGGCTGCCCATATGACCATTCTCCTGATGTAACTTTTCCATTATTTTTCTACCCAATAATTGTGAAATCAAATACAACTCTTTTCCATCTATTCTTTTGAATAATATTTCATTTTCCATTTCTGCCCTACTTTTTTCCTTATCATCTAGATTTTGTTGATCCTCACGTATCATATTCAATGAAAATATCCCTTCTTCGTCTACTAATACATTTAATCCCACATATATTTGAATCGCTTCCTTTTTTCCTGTCTCTTCATCTCGTGTAAGAGCATCTGCCAGAATGTTATCTTTTCCTTTTATGTATCTAAATTCAAAATCATATTCCTGTAGTAATAGTATTCCTCTATGTATCCTATTGTTCACTAATCTATTCTTCATTATGTGTATTAAAGCCGCATGATCCGTTTCTATTGTGAATTTAGCACCCAATAGATAGTATCGTAACTTGTTAACACAAAATAAAACACTCGCAAATTCTAACTCTGTAACGCTATATTTTTTGTCATGTGTTTTTGTTACTCTGGATACAAAACATATAGGGACTTCTTGGTTACTTTGCATTTGGGTTAATACTCCCGCAAACTTGTTAATAGACGCATCAGTTTTTAATATAAATGGTATTTCATATATTGGATGATAAATTTTAACTCCTTTGGCAAATTCTTTCTTAAGCTGTACAAAAGCTTCTTCCTGTTCCTCTTTCCATTGCCATTTTTTATCCTTTTTTAATAGTTTAATCAAAGGTATTTCCTTTTCACTAAGATCTGGCATCAGTTTTTTAAAATAATTTATCATTCCGAGGAAACCCCTTAACGTCTTTAAATTTTTCGGCCTCGGATATTCATCTATGATCTGTACTCTATCCTCCGCTAGACTAACCCCTTTTGTATCTAATTTAAAACCTAAATATACCACTTCTGTTTGGAAAAATTGGCACTTTTCAATGTTTAGTTTAAGGCCCGCTATATCTAATTCCTCTAATACAATTTTTATATGATTTAAATGACTTTGAGCGTTTGGTGAGAAAATTAACAAATCATCTATATAATGAACCACGAAATCTTCATGTCGATTTAGAATGGTGTTTAATGCCCGAACGAGGGCTGCACATGCACTCCGTAATCCAAATGAAACCACTTTGAAACGATATACTATTCCGTCAATTGAAAAAGCGGTAAAATTTCTGCATCTCTCTGCTAAAGGAATCAGCCAGAAACTATGTTTTAAATCAATCTTTGAAAATATATGTGTTCCTGTTATTCTTCCAAAAATAGCATCAATATTCAAAGGTGATTCGTATTGTGCCACAGTGTGTTGATTTATGTTTCTTGCGTCAAGACATAGCCTCAATTCTCCGCTTTTTTTCTTTACAATTACAATGGGACTTATATATGGCGAATCACATCTTTCGATAATCTGATCTTTAATCATTATCTCAATCTCTTGTTTGACATTTTGTCTGTATTTATAAGGGATTGGGTACGTTTTTGATCTGAAATTTTTCAGATCTTTCACCTCAAATGAATGTTCGTAATTTTTCGCCACTCTATTTTCTTCATTTATTAATTCCTCGTAGTTTTGTAGAATTTGATGTATCTCATTGTACATGCTTTCTCCACATATAAATTTTCTTTCACCTTTTCCTTTTTGCTCACATATGTTAATTTCATATTCCAAGTTCTGTTGAGAAACGTGTTCTTCTTCAATTACTAAAGTCTCCATTAACTCTTCTTCTTCTTTTTGTATGTCCGATTCTTTGTTTCTTTCTTTCTTGACAAGCTAGTCTCCTTCTTTCTTTACTTCTTCAGCTTTATCATCACTCAATTCCTTTTCTCTTTCTTTCTCTACAAACAAATCTCCTTCTTTCTTTTCCTCTTCTAAGTTCACTTCATACCATGACTTCCAAGCACTGTTATTTTCCTCATTTATGTCAATTTCTTTTGATGGTTCCCAGTTATTTATTTCTCCTACTTGCTTTATTGCCATATTTGTTTCTACTTCACGTTGTTTAGTTGCTTCTAAATATTTTATATCCTCTTCTTTGCTTTTCTCCATTTTTTCCTCCAGTTCCACGATTTCATTGTCCATTTTCATCAGCTTATTTTTAAAATCTATCACTACATGTTTTTCCGACAGTTTGTCCACCCCCACAATCATGTCATGGGACATATTTGGCATTATTACACATTGTAATGAATAATATCTCTTTCCCACCCGTATCCTAATCCTTATTCCTTCGTTAATCGTTGCTAATGTCTTTTTGTTTGCGCCCACTAAATTCACCCTAGGTATTTTATAAATCAAATTAGTCAAACTTAATTCTTCTACCAATCTTCCATTTATTAAAGATATTTTTGATCCAGAATCTATTCTGGATCAGAAAAATTTTAATCGATTTATTATTTATAAAACCGTGCACGAATTGTTGTAATGTGAGCGTAGTAAGTGAGTGAGAAGTTGGAATAAAGGACTAAGTAGCATAGAAAAGATAATAATTATTTGAGATAATTATTATATATTCCGAATTAAATAAGGGATAATTAATACAGTTAACTTATACATTTAAATTATACAAAGTATAACAATTTGACCTAGTTTGATACAAGCACGAATGTTTAATAATTACAAAATCCGAAGACCTTCATGAAAACCAATACAACGAAACGACACACCATCGCATGTTACATTCCAACACGTGGAATAGTACAGCTGAAATAACAAAACAAAACTACGAATGTTTGCAGGACATTTAAAACTAGAAAACTTGGTCAAGCGAGTCAGTAGTGATACGGCGGGCGTCCAGGCACCAATTGCCTGTTCCGGGTATTCTCGACGCGGTAGCGTCAGGTACGAGGCAGTTGGTAATGGGCAGTCAGTGATAGCTGGGCACCGTGGCTGGACGCGATAGCGTCCAGTACGCGATCAGTACGGGCAGTCGGTAGTTCTCCGGGGTGCGCTTATCATCCGGCCTAGTATCGCGTGTAGTCCGGTTATTGTGGCAGCTCGTAAGTTCGTAACTCAGGAGGAGACCCTCAACTGATCGAGTTCCAGAGGACCGAACGTGTCGTGGTTGAAAGCCCTAGTACACACATAAGGTAACAGATTTCTATATACTAACCTGAGTAATTATATTAGTTGTACTGTCAAGCACATCACTCTCTCGCTCTCCTCGTTACAGGACCCTATACATAGAAGTTTCTTAACCCCTATCCCTTAACCACTCTCCCGTTTCCCTTATCACTCTCGTAAATCTATTATTACACTGTTGACAGCGGTCCCGGTTTGGGGGAATTTCGGAAAATAGGGATAATTAAGTCACTTCTTCAGTATCCTTGTAAACTTTTGCAAGTTTTATAGCTATAAGAAGCCTTCATCGTTTCATTTCACCATCGACATTCCAATATTCTTTCTCCCAAGACGACAACAGATTAAAGAAACAGTGAGGTATCCAGTAAATATTGTGTGGAGTGCAGGACTCCCTTTTCTGGAAAAAAATCCTTTTTCTCTCCTTTCTTTTTCTCAACATTGACGTTTTAGAAGTACAGACTCCCGTGAGGTTTTGAAAAATTTAGGGTATAAGCAAACCAGCTAGCCTAGATAATTTTCCAACAGATCCATTTAGTACAAAAAAAAGTATATAAACTTGTTAGTGGGTTTACACAAATTATTCGTATATAGTAGATTTTTTTTTCTTGTATCACTAGAAAATTTCCTGAGACCTACAATCCTGATTTAAGGTAGGTGAATTGCTTTTATGATATATGTGAAGAGATGACAAGTACAATTTTTTTCAAAAATACATACTAACACATTATATGATGTTCTCAATATAATTGTTTTTTTAACTTCGTAAATTGCCATAATATTGCACTAAAAATATAAACTATACTGTCTAACAGAATATATGATATAATATGGTATAACAGAGATTATTAATTATCAGTCGAATATAAGATTTGAATTTAATTATTTGAAGAAATAATTATTACATTGTTACTTAAAAATACAGAATTTAAGTTAGTAGGTCAAGATCAAGTTCATTTGAGTGTACAATTTCATTACTTAAAAAAAAAGTGCAGAATTTCATTTCTTGAAGTATTACTTTACTGACTGTTTACATATTATCAAATTCTTTGTATAATGTAACAAGTGAAAGTGACATATGATTTGCGTTTGAAAAATATTTCTATTTATATAAACGCGCTTGGTCAAGTAATATACATTGAGAAATTAGATACGACTTTGTTTAACTAATTAATTAAAATAAATTTGGATAGTTGGAATTATAAATAACGTTTCATTTGTAAAAAGGGAAACGAATTTAATAGAGCTTAATTTTTTAAAAAAATAAATACTAACACCTTAGTTGATATCTGAGTATTGATTGATTGATCGATTATTATTTGATTTGACTATTTGATATTTCCTACAGATTTGTTTTAAGTTCGGCAGCGCACATTTCTAAGTTCTTTTATTTAACCAAAATTTAATTCTTTATACAATTGTTGGTTAACTTCATAAATTAGCATATCATACGAAAATAAACATATAAACAAAAAGGGAAAAGAATTTAATGGAGCTTTTGAAGATAATTGACCGTGGCGTCAGAAAATCTTTTTCACTATTTTGGAATGATTTCCACGAACATACGAGTTCGGGAATGGATCCATTATGGAACAGTCAAGATTTAGTAGACGTGGAGCTTGCATCGCAAGGAAAATGCATAGAAGCACGTAAAGTGGTTCTTTGGGCTGTGGCCCATATTTAAAGAAGATTTGAGTCGAATCTTTGTCAACGTCCTATAGTGATTTTGACAAACGTAACTTGCGAGACACTAGGAGGCTTGCTACAGTTTATGTACCAGGGAAAAGTGCAAATTGAACAGGAAGACCTAAGGGCCTTCACTGAAGCGGCCGAATGCCGAGCGAGGACTAGACAGCTACATCAAGAAGATAGGAGCAGAAGAATGCTGAAATATACACCGATACTGATCGACACAACTTTACAAGAAAACGGCGAAAGCTACGGGATTCTACATCAAGAAAATGGTAGAACGTGAAAAGACGTAGTAATACTAGTAACATTAAAAATAACAGTATCCGACTACAAAGTTACAGTAAGCATAGACGACAACGAAATCCACCTACGAGAAGGAGTAACATGCTCATTCATCAACGGTATTGCTTCGACTCTACAATAGACGAAATAACATGGAAAAACAATACAAAGACAACAGTTGTGAAAGTCAATTGTCACAACTTTACAGAAGGCACGTTGAAAAGATCACTAATAAACAATCACTAGAAGAACTGGTAATAGTGGAACAAGATAAAAACATATTTGCTCTAACGTTACACAAAAGGGCTATAATATGTAACACAGAAGTATGACAAACAGAACACCCTCGAATCCTAATAAATTTCCTAGTAAACAACAAAATAAATCCTAGTATGCCTCTCCTACCTCAAAACGTAGACCTAATGACCTACATCAATAGCAAATTCCTTTACATCGAAAAATCCTGCCAAAGAGAAATAGAAAATCTATACTTAGACACAGTACTACGACGATGCCAAACAAAGAGAGAAATTTAAAAAAAAAACAGATTACTAATGGCCCCATCCTTACCTAACGCTGTCAGTCAACTCATGCAAAACAGGCCAGGGTACACATGCAGCAAACACATACCAGATACCAATTTAGCAGAAGTATAATGCGACAAAGCAAAGCAGTATTAACCTGAGACGACCACCCAGCAAGGACAAACCAATGGAGGCAGACAGCAGCAGTAACGCATCAATATAGTTAACTCGACACGTGGAATTGGCAAACGGACATTAAAACAGCCAAGACGACGCGAGTGAAGTGCGGATAATTCCCACAGGGAAC
Source organism: Diabrotica balteata (assembly GCA_918026665.1). NCBI lineage: Eukaryota > Metazoa > Arthropoda > Insecta > Coleoptera > Chrysomelidae > Diabrotica > Diabrotica balteata. The sequence continues at coordinate 60,183,636 of OU898281.1, forward strand.
GCAAAACGCGAGTACAATCGTATAGAACAATTAGAATACGCTTGTCGTAATGGACACATGTAATCACAAACAATTGTAATAAGTTAGGAAAGTCTTTCACTTGTTAAGTTTCAATAAGATTAATACAAGACTCAACTTGTCATACACATAGGTTCAATACGGGGGCAGCACGATACATTCGCTGACCACGGTACAATAGTCTATAAGAAACAGTAAATGATAAAATATAAATTGGGACTTATAAAGAAAAAAAAAATATATATATATATACACATAGTAGGATATAAGTAATAAATATGTAAATAGGATAAGTTTATTGTTGGAAAAGGAAAAGGCCCCTCGGCCCTTTTCTTTTTTTGCGTAGGGAGTAATGTAATGTGAGCGTAGCAAGTGAGTGAGAAGTTGGAATAAAGGACTAAGTAGCATAGAAAAGATAATAATTATTTGAGATAATTATTATATATTCCGAATTAAATAAGGGATAATTAATACAGTTAACTTATACATTTAAATTATACAAAGTATAACAATTTGACCTAGTTTGATACAAGCACGAATGTTTAATAATTACAAAATCCGAAGACCTTCATGAAAACCAATACAACGAAACGACACACCATCGCATGTTACATTCCAACACGTGGAATAGTACAGCAGAAATAACAAAACAAAACTACGAATGTTTGCAGGACATTTAAAACTAGAAAACTTGGTCAATCGAGTCAGTAGTGATACGGCGGGCGTCCAGGCACCAATTGCCTGCTCCGGGTACTCTCGACGCGGTAGCGTCGGGTACGAGGCAGTTGGTAATGGGCAGTCAGTGATAGCTGGGCACCGTGGCTGGACGCGATAGCGTCCAGTACGCGATCAGTACGGGCAGTCGGTAGTTCTCCGAGGAGCGCTTATCATCCGGCCTAGTATCGCGTGTAGTCCGGTTATTGTATCCGGCAGCTCGTAAGTCCGTAACTCAGGAGGAGACCCTCAACTGACCGAGTTCCAGAGGACCGAACGTGTCGTGGTTGAAAGCCCTAGTACACACATAAGGTAACAGATTTCTATATACTAACCTGAGTAATTATATTAGTACAACTGTCAACTCTTCACTATCTTGCTTCATCGTCTCCCGACGCGCAGAATAACGTGTTAACGATTGTATTTGTAACTTCAGGGTAGATTCAATATATTGTTGACTCTAAATTGGTTTTTTTAATGTTCCTTTCGTCCGACTCATTAGAGACTAGGAGAACACGAGATTCTGCGTATGCATATCTCCAGCTTCAAAAGTAAGCCCATAACCTCTGCTCTTTACAGGACCTGAGACCTAGGAGTCCTTACCCCTATTCCGAAAATCCCTTATCTTCTCGTAAATTCACGAAGACGAGCCAGCCCTCCAGACCAGTGTGACGAGTATTCCTTGCAGCCGCTCACAGGGTTAGCATTCCTTGAGGATCTATTGTGTATTACATTTGGTGACAGCGTTTTCCACTCCTTACCTTCACATAACGCTCCCATTCCTATTATTTTACATTGTAAATTTGATTCCTGTTCTCTATCATTTTTTTTAGCAAGTTTAATAAATTCTTTTGGGTGACAAAAAATTCCGGTCTGTTTATTTATTTTTAGTGGGCGCTTTCGTGAAAAACCGCCTGCGTTGCCTCTTGATTCCTCGTTTCATTATTGTGTATGTCTTCCTCGACTCTCTCAATATTAGTGTTATTTACTTCTCTTCTGTATCCTCTTTGTCGATCACCATTGTATCGATTTTCCTGATACCTTTGCTCATTTGGACGTCTGTTATTTCTATTCTCTTGATGTGTTGTGACATTATGGTTTTCACGCTGGTCTCTATTTCTATTTTCGTTCCCTAGTCTATTTCTTGGTTCGTAATTATTTTCTCTTTCGTGTCTTCTTTCATATTCCCTCCTTGGTACGAAATCTCTTTTTGGTCTTTCTGTATAATAGCCTTGTCCTTGGTTTCTATTGTGCTGTGTTTCCCGGTGTGGGTAATTTTCTTGTCTTCTCTTGTTTTTTCTTTCCTGCTGACGTGATTCTCTGACTTGTAGGAATTGGCACAAATCATCGATGTTTTTATAATTCTGCAAAATAACATGGTCTTCCAATGTTTCCTCAAAGTGTCTCGCAATTAAATCAACAAGTTGTTCTTCCGAATAATTGTATTGGAGATGTTTTGCATTGTTGTACATTTGCAATGCATATGTTTTCGCTGATTTTTCTAATTTTTCACTATATTTTTCATTTTGAAGCTCTTTATTTATTTCTATTTGTTGAATTTTTCTCCAAAAATATTAAAGAAATCTTTCTTCAAAATGTTCCCAGCTATTAAATGTGTCTTCTTTACTATCGAACCACAGACTAGCTTCTTCTTTTAGGCGGTTTCTAATTTCTTCTTTGCACGCCTCGAAATCTTCGGTATATTGCAATTTCTTTCTAAGATTCTTAATAAAAACAACCGGATGTGTTTTTCGCACATCCCCGCCAAATTGTATTTTCGCTTCTCCTGTGCCATGAATAATTACTTCCCTTCTTGCTCCGACTATTTGTTGATTTTTTATGTTTGCGATTTGTTTATCGATTTCTATCCTATCTAATTGTCTCGCTTTTTCGCATTTGTGTCCTAAATCCTCCAAATTTTCTGCAATTTGTTCTATTTTTTGTTTGTCTTCTTTTCTTCTTATTTCTAGATCCTCTATTTCCTTTCTAATTTCTGCATTCTTTAATGTCATCTCTTCCATACGTTGTATCATTTCTCTCTTTATCCCCTCTACACATCTTTTAATTTCCTGTTCATTTTTTTTTATTTTATGATCCATCATCTGCATTGTTTCCTGTTGATTTTTTTCCATTTTATGTTCCATATTCTGGATTGTTTCCTGTTGATTTTTTTTTATGTTATGCTCCATATTCTGCATTGCTTCTAAGATTTTATCCATATCTAATAAACCCTGGCTTTCTTTTTCCATCGTCGGTTTTTCTGAACTTTTACTCCTTGTCGTAGACATTTCCGACGGATTTGTATCCCCGCCAAACAATAAGATTTTTTTTAAATAAAAAATTTAAATTTGTTGTCGACAAAAAATAATCCCTCACACAAATGTATTACCTTGATTAGAATATAGAATATAAAATCCCAATATTAATTTTTAAATGGAAACAAATTGCACGAAAATGTATAATTTTCCCAATTGTCTCCGCACTAAAATACAACTCGATATTTTTCTAGCCCTTCACGTTCGGCGCGAGTTGTTATGGTAAGTAGAATCTATATTTATCAATTATTCAAATAATTGTTACCAAAAAAACAAAACTTACCAACAAATCCTCAATTTATTATCAGGATCGTGCCTCAAATATCGATCTCGTTGTATTTTAGGTAAGAGGACAAAAAGGAAAGAAATAAAATAATATACAAATATTCAATCAATAAACAAATCAGATTATATTTAACAAATAAAGAAATATTAATTAACATTTATCCATGCAAACCCTTTATGAAACAATACTATTATACTAAATTTTAAGTCCTTAGATTATTTAAATATAAACCCAACAAATGTTCCTGACAATATAAAAAATTCAAAAGTCAATTAAGTCCCTCTTGCAAGATTTCACTTCGCCCCGGCAATTTTTAAATAAAGAAAAAAAAACTTACAGTTCTGGTAAGGTTCTTTTTCAGGGCTCTCGAAACACCTCTATATAGCCCACCAGGAAAACAAAACCACGAAGACTACCCTTTGGCAATTTTAAATTCTAACTTCCTCAGCTCCAGCAAACAAAACAAAAATTTACCATGCCACTGACTCTTCACTGCATCAACCCTTTTAACACCAGCACCGACGAAACTCTCAAAAAACAGCCGTTCTTCCTTCGGAAATTCTCCAGAGACTGACTTTCCTCTCAATTTTTCTATTCCCCTCAAAATGTCAAAACTGTCACTTTTTATCCAAAAATTGCTTTCATTTTTTATAAGCCCACTAATTTACATATCTTATATTTAATGACAAAAATAATTTTATACATTTTCTTAAGTAAACGAACTTACTTATTTTTTTGTCCAGATTATTTCCAAATAACAATTTGTATGGTTCTTTAAGTTTTTTGGAACCTTAACAATATATATATATATATATATATATATATATATATATATATATATATATTATATGTTCGGAAAGATTTCCGCGGTTAGTACAATAAAACCTAGAGCTAAGATTAATATTATTACAAAATTAATATCAAACTGACTAGTCTTCCGGGTTGAACCGCGTCGATATCCATGTTGCCGAGCTTTCGGCATCCTCTCTGATGCCTTCCTCAGGGCTTTCAAGGTCTCAGTCTCCCGAGCCCCCAGACATTACTACACTGTTCACTGATCACTACGCGCTTTTATTAGTGATAGCGTAGTGATCAGTGAAAATCCGCTGAACAATTTAATGTGCCAAGAGCAACATTGCAGTTTAGAAAAAGTGAAAAATTTATTAAAAAAACTACCCTTGGTCCCAATACTATTCTTTGTTTGGAGGAAGAGAATCGTTTAAAGCATTGGATTATAACATGCCAAGACAAAGGTTTTCCAGGTAGAGTAAAATATATAAGACTCGGTTAAAGGTTTTCTTGACGTAAATCCACGTGCCAATTCTTTTACTGACAATCGGCCCGGAAGAGGTTGTTAAAGATCCTTTTTAAAGCGATACCCAGATTTAAGTGAGAGAACTCCAGAAGCAATAACGGCAAAAAGTTCAGTTGGGTCTGAAAAAGACGTAAAAAAATGGTTCACCGGTGTTCAAGAATACTTGCACCGTAAAGGTTACATTGATATTCTTCAAGACCGTTTACGTGTTTTAAATGACGAAGAAATTTGCTTTCTCTAGTGTCCCAAAAATAAACGAGTGTTGGCTGTAAAAGGAAGCAAAAATGTATATTAAATAGAGCAAAACTTTAAAGTTAATTTGACGGTTATGTTTATCTTTGTAGCATTTGGAAAAATAACAGCACCAATAAGTATTTACCCATATAAACGAATGTCTAACAATATTTTAAATACCGTTTCACGAGAATAGGATAGGGTCATAGGATTTAGCGATACCAGATGGATGAAAAATGAAAACTTCTATGAATACATAGGAAACGTCTTATATAAGTACCTAGCTGCAAAAAACACTAATTTTCTAGTCATTTTGTTTGTTGGTGGACATAAAAGTCATTTAACCATTCAAACCAGTGAATTCTGGTCAAAGTTACAAATTATTCTATTGGCTTTATATCCCAATGCAACCAGAATTATACAACCTGCAGATATTGCTGCATTTAAATCATTAAAGGCAAATTAGAACCATGCAGTATTAAAGTTTAGACGCGAAAACCCAAACTCAGTAGTTACCAAAGAGATTTTTGCATTGGTACTAAACACAGCCATTAGTCAATTCAAATCAGATTTCATAATAAATGGATTTAAAGTATCTGGATTGTATCCATAATTCTTTAAGCAATAGACTATTCCATGAACATCAAAGGCCCGCATAAAGGTATTAATCACACTATTTCTTTGACAAAATCAATAACATTAGGAAAAATTGTATTAGAACAAAAATAAAAGCTGATTGACGCAAAAGCAAACAATAAATAAAAAAAAAACAGGGAAATCAAGATGAAAGTAAAAAAATGTACCACAGGAGCCAATTCCGGGAGCAAAAAATATCAAACTGTTCTGAAGAATAAAGAAGAAAGTGTTACACTAAATACAGTTGATATTGCAGATACAAATATTTTAAAAACAGACACACTTATTGATCATACAATTAAAAGCACTACTTTGAACAGTGGAGTTACAGTACATATACTAGATGTTGTTGTCCTCACAGGAAAACGTTAATCTGCCCACAATTGATAACTATTTTTTGATGTCTGCAACAATATGAATTCATAAAATTTGAAGAATACATCCCAAAGCAAATGTACAAATTTGGAAACCAGCAAAGAAGAACGTGCTGGTGAGTCGGCTAAAAGAAAGTTATTTTTTAAACTGTGGGATACCCAGAACATGAAAAAATACAAATTCTTTTAGATATAACGGTGAAACAATCAGATGACACCAACCCAATTTTAAATAATCTTTTGTATACAGGTTTATGTTATTTTTGTTCGTATAATATATCTAATCTACGCGTGTCCTGGACAGAACATAGAACCAACCTGTCAATTCTGGAAGAGCTTCATACAAAAGACAGGCTATTAAAAAAAGTAAACCAAGCATACCTAACTTACTTCGGCCACATAGCTAGAAGAACGGGCACCATGGAACTATTGGTAGTAGAAGGTAAGGTAGAAGGCCGAAGACCAAGAGGAAGATCACCAATACGATGGGTGGACCAAATGAAGAGTTTGGTGGGAAAATCCCTACATGAAGCCGTCCATATGGCACAAGATCGCAGTCAATGGAGACAGCAGACTAATAATATTTAGGGTGTCACTACGCCCTGACAAGGGCTAAAGGATTGAGGAGGAGAATATATCTAAATCAAAAGTTGGAATAAAATGTATATTTTGTGTTAAAGGCTACCATACTAATACTTGTGCAAAGAAACAATAGGAAATTAAAAACTTAAATAGTTTTGTGTGCCTTACCTGCACGAACAAAAAAAAAAAGAAAATTAGGCATTTTACGAATGGCCAATAACTGTAAATCTATATGCCGATAACTATGTTTGTATGGCCAATAACTGTGTATTTAACTGGGAATAAGCCACAATTAAAGATAAAAATACGTTTATTGACGTTTCAATTTCCTTTTCGGAAATCGTTCTCAAAATACAAATAGTAAATTTACTATTTGTATTTTGAGAACGATTTCCGAAGTGGACATTCAGTCATCTAAAATATCAACTCCACTTTTGGTTTTTGTTGTAATCCAAAATATTCTTTGGTTTAAACTTTTGGTCTTTTGATGTAATCCAAAATATTCTTTGGTTTAAACTTTTGGTCTTTACCAGAAATGTCATATTCATTGTGAAAGGTCAATAATAATACAATAAAATTGTTAGGCTTAGTTACATATTAAACTAAAGTAATGTTTCTAGTAAACAAAAATGTTGAAGAATACAGTGAGAGATCTCTCATTTCAAGGAATGATTTGGGTAAAATCTTTATTTTTCTGATAGTACTCAAAAGAGTTTTATCCAATTTTTGGATAAAGTTCTTTAGATAAAGCAATATCGCTAAAAAAATTATCAGTTGGAATATTTCGACGAAACCTATACCAATGTTCTGCAAGTGTTTTGACAACTCTTGGGCCTTGTTTACGTTCAGATTAATCACCAATCTTTTCAGTTTATGTATCAAAGTTACTGTAATAAAAATTTTCAGCGTCACATAGGGTCCAAGCCTTTATACCGTATGTTTTCGGTTTACTAGGTATATAAATCAAAAATTAATAACATCCCTTAAAATCTATAAGCTGCTCGATAGCACCAAAAACAGATGGTTCATATGATTTCTTACAATTTTGGGCAAATAGATCAGCAATTTCTCGAATAGGAGCTAATTTATCTCGTTCTCTTCTTTCTTCTTTTGTATCCAAATTATCAAAGCGAATATACTTCAAAACACTTATAAATCTATCCCGGCTTAGAGATACTTAATAAATAGGACGCGTAAATGCATTATTTTCTGTATTGGACCATAAATTATGCATTCTCATGAGACTCTCTGAACGTTCCACATAATATATCTATACCAAAGAAAGCACGCAGTTCGACTAGATCAACGTAAATCCAATCCTTTATTTTTTTTGCGTTTTTACTGTTTTACGCAGCTATAAACTTAATAACTCTCTTATTGGTATACTCGAGAATCATTGACATTATACTATCAGAAAAAATAAATTGAAAACATTTATGCATGTCTCAACATTTGATTTTTTGTAGTGAGACCTATGTTTTTCTGTAATAAATTACATGCCAATGTCTTACTCTTTTTTGAAGCTAAATAACGCCATGTTCGTCCATCACACATAACATCAGACACGTTATATTATTCACTATCTGTATTTTCAGTTGTCACTAAAACTTCCTCGTTCTCGAGTTTAGTAAGTGATAGATTACCTTCATGTGCTTCTGGTTCACAACCGTCATTGTCACTCGCTTCACTATTGCTTTCATCCAGCTCTACAACGTCATCTTCTTCACTATCTGATGGATGTAAGGCATACAATTCAGCTTCACTCAAAGTTTTATTCTTTTTCCGCATTTATAAGCAAACGTGAAATACCACTTTACACCAAAGTTAGACCTCTCGTCTCGGACGTTCTCATAGAATATGTCTATTAGACACTACATTTACTCCAAAGGTTAACCTCTATCTACTTATATTTCTCCAAACATAACTATTTGGCATTGAATACGTTCACTGGTAAACAGAGACGGCTGCGTTTTACCTGTACCTACAAACAGTCGAATCCGAAGACAGAGAAATCCGAAGACCGGGTCAGGACTGACTTGGCCTCATAGATGTTCCTCCTCCTCAGTCCTAATCCCTTTTGGGAAGTGATGACACCATCAGGCCTTTACAGTTTTTTTACGAGTTCCCTCCATCCTTCTTTGTCCTGGGCTTCGATTTCATGTAACCCTTGGTAACCCTTCGTAACCTCATAGATGTTACGTAGAGGAAAAACTATAATTTGCATGTTTACGAATGATACACGAAAAAATATATTGAAACAAATAAGGAGAACTTACGGTCACTCGGATTTGTAAAAAAATTATTTCATAACAATATTAAGAAATCAGTAAATTTCGGGTCACGCTTGACCCATTTTTTGTACTCTGATGGTTAAGCATCGTTATTGTTAGAACGATTAACTGTTGCTCTGTTAATTTGGTTATTTCCGGTAAGTATTTATTTTTAAGCTAATGAGAAAAGTAATATTTTCTAATCTATAAATTGTCATTATACTACATGAGTCTGGCATTAGTTCCGTCGAACAGAAACTTATTTGTATATTTATTTTAATTAATTATTAATTAATAATTTATATTAATATTTTGAGTTGGAAAGAAGTAATGGAGGATCTTTTGATCCTCTATCTGTTCAAAAGGTAAAATATCAAATGCATGTTTATTAATCAGTTACTATTAAATATTTATATTGTATATTGTTAAAAGCCATCGGATCTAAACTCAAAAAGGTTGACAATCGACGAGCATTAATTGAGCAAACTAGTATTGTTGCTCTAAGACAGATTACTTCGTAAATATATTGATAATTTTAAAAGTTTATAAGAGAAGGTGTTTTTTTTAGATGAAACTTGGATTTACTCGAAAGGAAGTAAAACAAATTCTTAGTAAAACAATAGTGCCAAAAGTGTCCAAAAAGCAGGAAGTTATGATGGTAAACATTTTGTAACTGTTCACGCTGGGTAACGCAAAATATTTGTTTCGGGGCCAAATTTATTGTTTTGTTTAAAATCTAATGTAGCTGATTATTATGGAAAAATTAACAACGAACTTCTTACTAAGTGGATAAGAACACAATTAATACCTAATTTAGAAGAGCCATCATTGGACGTAATGGATAATGTTTCTTACGACAGTGTGAATTTAATGCAATAGAATTAATTTGAGTAAATTGCAAGTCGTATTAAAATAAGTATATTGATATTGATGGGTATGTGCATTCTGATACTGCTGTTTTAAATATGTGGAATAAGGCACTGGGGAATAAAATTAAAATGGTATATCGTAGACAGGAGTATGGTAAATGTTGAAATTTAACCAATTATAATAAATCCTGGCGGCAGCTTAGATTCAGACAGTAAAAAGAACTAAAATACATGAGTTTCTATTTCGGTTGGCATTCGGTTGGCAGTTTATTATTATATAGTTACCCAACCTTTTATTTTGGTCTTGTTTGAAGACATGTTTGGTACTTTCTTTAAGAATATGCTATGGTATGGAGCTGGTTTGGACATATTTTTTAATAGTTGATATTCAAATTACAATAAAAAATTTGCTTTATTAATAATTTCTTTATGGTAGTCCATTAAACACGATTTAGAGGAAAATATAGCCTGTGGACCTTTAATGCAGTCATTTTCATTACCAGCATGAAGTGTGAAGAATAACATGTTATCTGTAAAAAAAATTATTTCAACACCTTTGTTTTCAATACGATTAAGGTTATATATTAGGGTGAATATAAATACATTACGCTTTTCCATCAGTTTTAATAGATTTAACACATATTTTATTCTCATCTTGCCATAAGCGACATATAGATATATGGATACTGTTTATATTTTTTAAAATCTTAAAGATTCTGCTCTCTCCATAGCAATATGAGATTCTTCCATCAGTCCTCGCCTTGGATCAACTTTTAGCCATTTAAGCCTGTTTTTCAGTACAACATTAAGTGACATACGATAACCACTAAACAGATCTTTTTCCTTAAATCGAATCCATAAATGGGTCAAAGTCACATAAATGACAAAAGAAATAGTTGCAATTATGACTTTTAGGTCCTCAGATAGTGACGAGTATTAGTAAGATTTTAGTGTTGATACCTCAACTTGTGAAAAATTTGCACTTGTGTCACTCTATTATATGATTTCAACTAAATAAATATATTTTAAACAGTTTGTTGATGTATGTTTTTAAACATTAAACTAATTTTAATACTTACTTCTTTCAAAAAGTCCTTTAAATAATACCAAGAGTTAAAACAAAAGGGAATATATTTAATCTATGGGAAATATATTAAACTAGTTACGTTTTTTTACCAATTAAAATTTATTACCTGTTATTTAAGTTCTTACATTCAATTATACAAGTAATTCTAACTCAGATAATCCTAGCTGACCTCTAATGGTCGGTATTTCATTCAAAAGTTAACCCAGTGTTGATAATTCAGTATATGCGACAAGTTTTTAGTGTAAAATGGAGATTGAAATCCTAGATTTACGTAAATCTAGAACTTTATTCTACCTAGTATCAAACTACCTACATATCAACAGTTTTCTATAATTAGGTATTATAATCCACTAAACATCTTTATTTCATAACTATCTTTAATATTTTTTATAAATCAAAGACATGAAAACGTCGATTAACAATGTTACGATTCAAATTACTGGACTTTCGTGACATAATGTTCATTGGTTAGTCGGAGTAGGCAATCGTGGTAAGTCTACGAACCGTGGGTGTTTCATATGTTATAGCCTTTTTCTACACCTTGTACATCTATCATTATTATCATCCATACTGCCCTATCTTACCAACCTTGGTGTCTAAAATAAGAAGAATTGACAGTCAAGACAAAGAGGAAGATTTAACAATTAAAATGACAGCTAACGGCTGCTGATAAGAAGAATAATCGACAGACCGAAAGAAGAATGATTGCCAAAGACTAAAAACTAAGCGGGTGGGTCGTTGTGATGTCAGTGGACATGACGTCTTTTGAAATTGGAGGTTCAAGGGCTCGTGACGTCGGCAGATGGCGGATATTTGTTCCCATTGATCGGTGGCTTTGTTCAAACATAACCTACGGAAAAGAAGAAGAATTTACAGTAGATATTAACTACAAAAATAAAAAAGAATTGACAGTTGACATTAGCTACGAAAAATAAGAAGAGCTGACAGATGACATGAAATATGATTGTCGCTATCTTGTGACGTAAGCTGTCAGAATTTTCCAACGATGTCAAAATTTTTCCAGGCTAGCCGACCCATACTCTCATCATCAATCAGCCCTGAGTTGTCCAATGTTGAACATAGGCCTCCTCTAGACTTTTCCGTCTGCTTCTGTTCTGCGTCTCTGCTATCCAATTGGTCACGATTCTTTTGAGGTCGTCGGTCCATCGCGTTGGGGGTCTTCCTCGGCTTCGATTGTCAGCCTGTGATTCCACTCAAGCAATTTTTTTGTCCAACTGTCGTCTTTCATTCTTGCAACATGTCCTACTCATCTCCACTTTTGCCTTGTAATATGTTCGATAATGCCTTCCACTCCGGTTCGTCTACGAACTTCCTCGTTTCTTATTCTATTTCTTAAGCTTATTCCAAGCATTGATCTCTCCATCTTTCATTGTGTCCTTCTTAATTTTTCGGCTTATGTTTTGGTGAGAGTTAAGGTTTCTGCTCCGTATGTGAGGACTGGTAGAACGCACTGGTTAAAAGCTTTTTCTTTTTAAATGGATCGGTATATTTATTTTAAATACGTCTCTCATTTTTCCGAATGCAGCCCAACCCAGACTTATTCTTCTGAGTAGCTCGCATGTTTGGTTATCTCGCATTAACCTTATTTCGTGACCCAAATACACATATTTTTTGACAAGTTCTATGGGCGACTCTCTCGATTTCTATTAGCTCATTGGGGACGAGATTGGTCATCATTTTTGTTTTTCCATAGTTTATTTTTAAACCGACTTTCTGGGTTACTTGCTGTAGTTGTTGTAGCATAACTCTGGCTTCTTCTGACATCATAACTGTTATAAATAGTTTTGGCGACAAGCTATCTCCCTGCCGTACCCTTCTGACAATTTTTATCTTCTCAGTCATGCAATGGAGGTTAACGGTTGTTGTCGCATTTTCGTATATATTTCGAATAATATTCGAATAGTTTCTGATAGTGCTTTTAAGATAGCAACTGTTTCGACTGTGTCAAATGCTTTGTGAAAGTCAACAAAAATAAGAGCAAGGAGTCTGTTATATTCGATATACTTTTTAACTAGAGTTTTAAGGCATTGCAAATGGTCGTTTGTTTCGTGTCCCGCTCGAAATCCTGCCTGCTCTTTTGATTGATAGAAATCGAGTTTTTCTTCTAATCTGTTTGTCAGTATTCGAGTAAAGAGCTTGTATAGGTGGTTAGGCAAACTAATTGGCCTATATTTTACGAGATCTGATTTATCCCTTTTTTTTGTGGAGGAGGATTGTAACCGAATTCTTCCATTTACTTGGAATGTTTTTACTATGCAAACATAGGTTAAAAAGTGTTTGGATTCGGGACATCAAAAGTGGACCTCCTAGTTTAATTGTCTCAATGACTACACCATCTTTCCCTGGAGCTCTATTATTTTTCATGTTTTTGAGGACATGTTGAATTTCCTCTCGTGATCTATCTAGTATATCCTCCGATCCTACATTATGTACCTTTTGTATTGGTTGTTCAATGAGCTCTGGAATAACTTGACTTTTATATAATGTTTCATAGAAACTTTCCACTATATGTAATATGCTTGGTCTATCTGAGATAATATTTCCATTTTTGTCTTTAAGTTGGAAGATTACTTCTTTGCCATTTTCCATTTTTCTTCTCAATGCTTTCATGCTTTTGTTGTCTTCTGCAGTTTTTATAATTTTCTCGTTGTTGTATTTTCTAATATCCTGTCTGATGGCTTTAGAGATTTTTTTATTGATGCTGTTTATGTCTTGTAAGTCAACATTTCCTTGACTTTTTAGCATTCTACGATTGTCCATTTCTTGTTTCGTTTCTTTACTAATTTTTTGTTCTTTTCCATGTTTAGGGCCAAGTTTTTCCTGAGCTTGTGTTAATGTATCTACTATTTCTTCGTTTAGGTTATTCACATCTTCTTTTGTTGTTTTTTTATTATAAAGAATAATAAGTTACTGGTGATATATTTTTAAAAGTCAAGTTTATTCGTTGGGTGCATCCAAGGTTTGAATTTTTTACTTTTTATCATCTTCAGTCTTTCTTGCTTAATATTGAGTTCTACAGTTGCTCGGACCATTCTATGATCACTTGCAACCGAAAATTGATTTAAGACTTTAACATCTTTGACTATATGCTTTTGTCAGTGATGCTGAAGTTGATCTCATTTTTTGTCTTACCATCGGGGCTCTTCCAAGTCCATCTCATATGGATCTTCTTATAGAAGAAGCTATTCATTAACCCATACCCATACTCTACTGCTGACTATTTGCTTGTCATTAATACGGTGCTTCCAAATTAGAAAAGGAGTATGTTACGTTGTAAAAGGATCAATAAAGGAGCAATACGACTAATTTGTGACATTAGAGTTAGATTTTTTCCAGGGCAACAACCAAGAATAACTACGGAGGAAGCCACACCTACCTACTGACTAAGTAGCAGTAGCCTTGGAAACTCTTTTATAAAGAAAAAAACATATATGTTAAGCATTTATTTAGATGAAATAAAGATTTTTTTTGTTCAATATCGTTACAGCTCAAATTAATCTGTGACTTCCTGTCATTTCTGCTTTCAATTCGTCCGGCTTACCACCAAATTCTGATGTTTAGCAAATTGTGCGCATACTGATGAGTATTAAACAAGCAGTACCTAAACTTGGAAATAAAAACATGTATTAAAAGTAGACTACTAACAATCTTTTAGATTATTCTGTACACAAACTAAAACTAACTTTTATTATGCGATTCAAAATTAATACCATGTCTTTACAAGTAAGACGTTTATGCTACATAATGCCTCTTTTATAATTACTTTAGTTAGTACAAAAATATACAAGATAATGGCTTTTCATTTACTTTTTCGGAAGTTTATTTTAGTATTAATCGAAGAAGATCTTTCTTATATATTCAGTTCTAGTTAATGTTTATATCTACAAGTTTTATTTTTTATATTTAATGCAGCTCCAATTAACCGTAGTGGCCAGAAAAATAAAACATTTTATTTTTGGTAGTTGTGATACTTTTGAAGGTAAGATTACTGTTTTTGGTTTAATTTAATCCTCGCTATTTTTAAATGTAATATGAAATACAAACTTTCCTCAATTTTATAGAAAATATGTGTACTACATTATAGGAAATTGTACGTTTTTCTTTATTTCATATTCAACGTCGAAATATCAATTATTACCATAGTTGCTTAAAACACTAAAGAGCAATTAAGTTCTGAAAAATAGAGGAAATAGGAAAAAGAGAAAATAGTTTTTTGTTGATAGTCTGTGAATAAATGAATTGCTAAGCCGTACAGCGGTTAAATGGAGGCCTCGATATGGAGGTCTGGATCTAAAAGAATTTTTTACTTTCAAATGGCATTTCTGAAACCCTTCCACATTTCTTCTTGGTTATTTTGTTTGTTGAACGTATTAGTTTCCTTTAATGCATCTCTAAATATTTTCGGATTTGAAATCTCCAGCCTGTTTTGATTTTGGTGCGGCATTGATCTTTTTGTTTCATCTTATAGCAAGCCCATAATAATTTATGAACGGATTTACACTCAGCTCTTGGTCTAGTTTCTACGTTTGTAAAACATCTGTTTCTAATTAATATGTAGTCGATTTGATTCTTGTAATCTTCATTTGAGCTGGTCCACGTCGATAAACGACCGACATCTTGTTTGAACATTGTGTTTGCAATGGCCAAACTGTTTTCGGTTGCAACATTTATTGAACGTTCGCTTTGGCTGTGTCTAATACATAACCCATAGTTTTCTACATTTTGGATGTTATTATTTCTTGCTTTTACTACCTTAGCCTTAAAATCGCCCATGATTATGAGTGGTTCTTTAGATGAAATACTTCTTATTATGTCTTTAATAATGCAGTATACGTCTTCCATTTTATTGTCTAACGCATCTTAAGTTGGCATATCGACTTAAAGAATGTGCACTTTGTTTGATGATGCTAGTAAGGTTATTTTTATAAGTCTATCATTTATCGGTTGGTAATCATACACGTATTGTGAAACTTTTTTAGTCACCATAATTGCAATACCATTTCTTCCTGTGTTATTTGCTCCTGATATATATACAACATGATCTGCTGTTCGGAAGTGTCCTTTCGGCAGTTTGCGTGGTTGCAATAATCCTCAAACATACCAGGCGTCAATTTCGCATGTGTTGCCTGGTTGTTCACAAACATATGCCCGGTAACCCATATGACACTAGTTGGCCCGGAACCAACTGAACGCCGATTGCTAATCGGATCGCTAAGCATATCTAACTGATTCGATACATTCATGATGGTGTAGTCACGGTAATATATTTAGGTGGATTTCCCTTACCCACCTGATCGCAGTATCACGGCCGGTTGAATCATTATGTGATATCCGACCGTGAGTATCTGTCATTAAGCTAACAGTAGAAATCATTTCGCTATAGCCTTAATGAAGTCCCTCGGTTGGTCACGGATGAATATTCGGTAAAACCTTTTTCACACCTATCCTACATATCCGTATTTTCCTATCAGCCAGTGGGACGAGCCGTGTCGGCGCTAAAAGAGGAACTAAAGGCTATAAAAACTTTAAAAAATGACGACTCCATAATCATCCTATCAGCAGACAAGAGAAATGCAACTGTGATAATAGATAAAATTTATTATAAAAAAAAATGAAGACCTAATAACAAACTGACCTTATACAAAATTAACAAAGGATGAAACAAATCCTTTGGAAAACAGAATATAGAACTTTATTCAAGTTTAAAGATTGTTTAACAAATTATTAAAGAAGATTAAGTATTCTCAATACGGCTTTATGGATAAGATTTTTTGGACACATTCCTGAATGATATAAATAGTAAAATAAAGACAATAAGATTTACCATGTAAAAGGAATATCATAACACACTACCATGGATATAAGACTCAGGTGTATAGAAAACTAACACACACTAACAGATATTTAAATTTCAAATCAAATCATAATATTAATATCGAAAAAATATAAAAACAAAATTTTATTAATTTACTGTTTGTATTTTGAGAACGATTTCCGAAGTGGAAATTGAAACGTCAATAAACGTATTTTTATCTTTAATTGTGGCTTATTCCCGGTTTAATAGTAATTAATTTACAATGCCACAAGAAAATAGCTTCAGAACAATATTAATATCGATATAAAAAGGAAATCAATAAACCTTTATACAATAGAATCAAAATTGCTTGTTCCAACGAAAATTCGTTTTGGAGGAAAAACATTTGTAAACATGTGTTTTATTAAAAAGTGATTATATTTTAACGTTTATAAATAAGGAATTTTCAACAGTCGACCGAATAGAACAGAACAACTTAGACCGAGATCCTACAGCATACACAAGGAATAATACAAGGAAAATAATACCATACAAAAAAGGATTATCAGAAAAACTTAAAAGGATATAAAATAAATTCAACGTTTTAACAAGATTTAAAGCAACGAACAAATTGAGATAGATCTATTTTGAGTAAAATAAACCTAACAATAAACAAGATAGAACAAATAATGATAATTATAAAATACTTTGTAAATGCAATCAGTTTCATTTAGTTGAAACATCAAGGCCATTATATGTTAGAATAAGTGAACAGCAATCTTATATTAAAAATACAGAATTTGATAGATCTCAAATATGTAAACACGCGTGGGATAATGAACATGAGGTTCAATGGAGTGGAATGGAAATGAAATATTAAAGTAATCTACTTTAAAATGTATAATATATATGGCTTTATTATCAATATAAACGAATCAGATAAAATTAAATTATTAGAAGAATTTTTTACCAAGTAAAAAAAACAAATTTTATTTAATTTATTAATGTTTGTATTTTCAAAACGATTTCCGAAGTTGAAATTAAAACGTCAATAAACTTACTTAAACTTTTAATTTTTGTGGCTTATTACCATTAAAATAGTAATTTGTTTATTATTGGTATATAATTAAGCTATAAAACACATTTTGTGCCTACTTTTATTTTATTGTTATTTAGAAGTTTATAAAGTTTACAAACATTAAAAAAGAAACGAGTAGTTACGTGAAAACACCTAAAATTATGCGTTCAGCCTAATACTTGGTAATACCATCCTTTGCAGCAATGTCTTCCTGGCATGCTTTCTACAAATTTCTGGCAATTTTGAGGAAGTGTTTAACTCCTGTGCCGTACTGCTATTTAGCCCTCGATCACTTGACGCTTTCTGGTTGTAATTTCATTAGAAATTTCTTTCTTCATGAGATTCCAAAGATTTTCTATTGTATTCAGAACTGACGAATTGCCAGGCTAGTCCAGCACCTTTATCTAGTTGTCAGCAAGGAATTTTGTAATAAGTTTTGCCTTGTAACAATGCGCTGAGTCGTGCATAAACGTAAATCTCTTATTCGGAAACCACTCCTGGACCTGGGAAAGCATTTGTGATTACAGTACTCTCAAATACTAGTCCTGCTGCATTTTTTCTTCGACAATTTCGAGTCTACCAGTTCCTCGACTACTTATGATAGAACACACCATGGTGCTCAGGGTCGTGCTCTACTGTCCTTACAGTACAATTATTATATTGTAAGGACAGCATAGGAAAGCTTTATATTTTCCCCCAGTTCTTCTTCTCGAAAATTTAGCTCTACCAATGATGATCTGCAAAAAAAAACGTGGAATAATATCATTATTTTAGAACCGTGAACAAACTGTTCAATTTTAATATAAGGTTGAATGTTCGAATAATTAAACTTTGAGGGTATACAAGGCAACTATCGAACACGGTGATTAATTTAATCTTGCCCAAGTACTTTCGATCAATAGATCATCTTCAGGGGCATTTCGTCAGTTGTGGCCTATCCGACATAGTAGAATGTCATAAATTTAAAATTTGGACATAACAATACAAAATACAATACACTAAGACAAACAAACACTTTAAAATTTATAAGGAGAAGCTACATGTTGTATAGAAGCCGGAGTCAGATTCTGTTTCCGGCTTCTATACAACATGTAGCTTCTCCTTATCAATTTTAAAGTGTTTGTTTGTCTTAGTGTATTGTATTTTGTATTGTTATGTCCAAATTTTACATTTATGACAGTCTACTATGTCGGATAGGCCACAACTGACGAAATGCCCCTGAAGATGATCTATTGATCGAAAGTACTTGGGCAAGATTAAATTAATCACCGTGTTCGATAGTTGCCTTGTATACCCTCAAAGTTTGATCAATTTTAGACTATGTAAACAATGTTATGTAATGTTATATACCTCATTTTAATCATCAGTGGTCCAATCTTTATCATCTTTGGACTATTGAAGCCTTTTTTATTTCATAACTGGTGTGAGTAGTGGATTTTCTAAAGGGCGACAGGTTAAAAACCCTATATTCTTTCATCGCTGGCAAGCTGTCATTGGTGAAATATAGGTGTCAGACAATGTGGTTTGGCAAGACAATATCCCGAATTTTTCTCTCTATGGGTTCAAATCCAAATTTTCGTTTTTTGCTTTACAGTCCACAGTTACCCTTTAAACGTTAAGAATTGATGCTATTTTTCTGTCGGAGTGATTAGTGTTTAATAATATAGTATATATTTTAGGCTATTTTCGTTTTTGAGATGTCTTTAGCATTTTCCATGGTGTTCTGATGCCACTGGTGTAACGAACATGCAATGTTTGCTAAATTCACAAAAAATAGTACACGACTGTCAAAATGTTATTAGAGATCAATGACAACTATTTACTATAACTCTAAACACCAAGAATATACAATAATATCTACACGAGTTGCAAACTAGGCTGGACAGCACTAACAAACAATAGCATCTGAGCCATGTATTGCCAAAACCGCTGTGTGCCATTACTGGCAGACCATTTATTATATTTTCAGAAAGTGTTGCAAGATATTTAAATGGAAACAAACGCATTAATACATTATACAACACAATTATATACCCTTTATTAAAAAGATAAGTTTTACAAGGTTTACTGCATGGTGGGAAAATAATGCACACGGTGTATTTAAAAAAAAACCGTGTAGTCAGCTCAGTTGAAACAATATCCTGACAGTAAGGAGACTTTTCATACATTATTAATTATATTTTACCTATTATAGAAGTGAAACGTATAACTGAAACAATTTAAGACAATAACAATAGTCAACGTGTCCTTTATCAAATGATCAAACTTAGGTTTCATCGAAAATTCATTAGTTAATTTATTTAATTAATAAAGTTAGATGAAACTGAAAACTTCATTAACCTATTTAATGAATATTTTCTATGACTTCGATACGGTCAGAATGTAATAAGCAAACCAAAATAAAGAAAAATGGAAATGGCTAAGCTAATGATATATTTTAAAGAAGCTAAAAAGTAATTTGACAATGACTAATTGACTAAATCAAACGTTACGTCAAGTCATGATCAACTATCTTCTCATAAATTCCTTCCGAAAAAAAAAAAAAGAAAAACAAGTGATACTCTTCCCAATTTTCCACCCATTAGACCAGAATATAATATAAGATTTTGCACAGTAGAACAGGTCACACACCATAATGGAGTGGTTCTATCTGACCCCAAGCTAAGCCACTACCTATCCCCATCACAAGACATAACTAATAGAAGGCTTGGTACTTAACGTTACTTCGGATGCCCTGAGTAATGGGACATATTCTGTTTTACTTTGTGTTGTTAAGCCAACTGATTTTGGAGGTTGCTAAAATAGCTTTTCTTCCTATGGATAGCTAAAGTTAATTGAATAGTTAACTTGGGACTTGTATCTCCAATAAATGTGTATTCCAGAAAGCATACCACTGACCTAAGTAGGTGTCTGTCGATCCGAAATGTGTATATTTAGTCAGTTAATCGCCGAATTGGTAAAATAAATTTTCTTTTCTGCGCCGGCTGACCAGCCGAAGGATCTGACCGTCGAACTCAAATTTGTGTGATCCGATGCGGTTCGCGATTGTTCGCTCTAAAGGGCGAGCTCATTTCGCCTAAGGGAGCTTGTATGTATGTGAATCGAATCAGCAACTACTTAATATTTTCGCGATTCTTGCATGGTTGCCGTAACGAAAGGTGTTTAGTTAGAGGTTAAGATACAATAATAATGGAAATAAAGTAGTAATGGGTGAGGTGTGCTTTAGTTGGGACGAATTCTTTGTTATTTTTCTACAAGACTAATTTATTATTCTGCACAAAAAATAGTCATTATATGTGTAAGTTACATCGTGTTCCTTTATTAAAATTAAATCACAGAATACTAATATCAACAAGAAGCGAAAGCTTTGTCGGAACCTTTGATGTTGGGAGGACAGAAATTCAGAGTGACAGTGGCAATGAAACTACGCATTATTACACGGAGAAAAGTAGTGAGGAAGTCGTTCAAAACTGTAGTCAAATGATAGTTACACTGAGAAATAAAGTAATCATTTTTAAGTAATCTGTTTTGTATGAATTTTATTTTTTCTGTAAAATTTAATATAACTTATATATCAATTCTGTACTGATAATTAAAAAGTTGTTAAGTCAAAAATATCGATTTTTTTACAAACAAATTAACGTACTAAAATACGAATTTGAGAGTTAATTTCAAAATAGAGATGAAAAGAAGTTGATTTGTATTACTTTTTATCGTTTTTTTTAAGATTAATAAAACCCTTCATCACTCAAAATCTATATTTTGACTCAAGACTTTTTTAATTATCAATACAGAATTATACTTTTGAAATTTCTATTAACTTTGTCTTAACTTATTGACTTTTTTTGTTTCCTATTGAGGAATTTCTTGGAATGTGAATATCTATTAACCTCCAACACCACGATATTTTCGCTGCGCGTCAAAATTCTGCAGCTGCGGCTAGAATGACTGCATACTACTTAGATTTCTTTCTATGCATCTGAGGTCTCTGAAACTTCTGTGTAGGTAGTAAATTTAACTTGCAGACATATCAAATTTATGGTAGGAAGGGTAAAAAGTGTAATAAAAATTTCTCTTCTGTTCATCTGAGGTCTCTGAAACTTCTGGTTGTACAGTACTACATCATTCAATTCGCCTGGATATATCACATTTGTGGTAGGGAGGTGTAAAAAATTTTAATAAAAAATAATAATAATAGAAATTTATTGTAATTAATACTAATAATAATGATTATTTAGGAAGCTTAGATTATAATATAGATTTACAAAAATTAAGCATACTTAACACTAAATAAACATGAAAAATCACTGAAATAGGGCTACCATAAAAGTAGCACCCCTTGTGTGTGATACTTAAAAAATATATGTACAAAAAAGCAAATATTTAACAAATGTATTAATATAAGCAGTTACATATGCGCACTTACAAAAATAAATTCATTTTAATATAGCATGTGATATAAATACATCAATAAATTCAAGAAATATTGTAGTTGGTAAATAAAGTATATTTCGATATTTTTTATGTATTAATATTATCGATTAATCTGCTCTTCGCAGAATTGTGTTATTTTGTTTGCAATCCATTGTTTAGTTTTATACTGATATCTATGTTTTTTATAACTCTTAATTTGTTTTAAATTCTCCGGTAGACAATTGTATTATTTGGGCCCTATGTAGCCAACATATTTCTGGAGTATGGATTTATTACATTTAGATAAAATTGCATTATTCCTTATATAACTAGTTTGATGCGCATGATTGCTAATGTATAATAGTATCCTTTTGTGGATATTTCATGTATGTGTATAAGGGCTTTGTAAGAGGACAATTTACGTACAGTTAAAAATTTATTCTCGTTGTATAACAGTTCGCTGTAATATCTTAATTTTTTTCATAAAAATCTAATTAACCACTTCTGAATGTTTATAGAATGCAAGTAAATATTCCTTTTTCCGCCCCATTCTAAAAGACCATCATAAGTATGGATAAAGATAACCCGGAATAGAATAGAAATATATACTTTATTGTAATTGAAAATTTTACAATTTTATGGACGAAGCTTACAAAGACTCAGGGAAAAAGACAATAACAAATTGCATAATTCAACCGTAGGAACTAATAAGTTTAAGCTACTTTGGGTAATGATGACCGACGAGTAAAGAACCATGGAACTGTACATTAAAATATTGTGATTTCTCAGTTATTAATTAAGAAACTCTTCCACTGAATAAAATGGTCTTTCAGATAGATAGACTTTTGTCATTTTACGAAACTTCGGGAACGATGTTGCACATTTATGTCGTAAAGGGAGATCGTTGTAGTTTTTTGCAGAATATAATATAGATTTGTTTACTAACTATGAACGGCATCGGTAAATAAATATCAAAGGTTGAATTTTCGTTTAGTAGTCATGATAAGGTCTTGCTGGAAAGACTTGTAAGTATTTACGAACTAACCAAACAATTTCTAAATTAGATAGAGAAGGAAGTGTTAAAATCCCGTGATCTTTGAAGTAGACTCTGCAATGTGTTGTTCTTCTGAGGCCGAACAGATACTTTATTACTTTTTCTATTTAATAATATCAACAGATTGAACAGCTGCACCAACAATATGCAATTTTGGAAGATTCTAAATTGATCGCCTTCGAAACAGATCTTATTGGCAGGCTGAGGCTAGTTTCTTACTTAACAAATCAATAAGAAGGGACCATTTAAGGCTTGCTGTCTCAAAAAATACCAAGAAATTTTACGGAATCTAGCGGTACTGTTCTGGCTGTTAAGAGTTGAAGAGTTCCTTGATAGGATAATACTACTGTTTCATCCAGGTTAAAAGAAAGTAAATTAGAGTCGGACCAGGTTTAAGCTGAAATGCTAAATAAGGTTTTTAAAATGGAAACTTTTAAATACAAAAACATATAAAAAACAAAACGACCCAAAACAAGAATTAGAACAGTTTCATAAATCAGAATCAGAATGCATAAAATGTTGACAAAATAGTTTTTAAATACTCTCTGAAATTGTATGGGAGTTGGATTGATAAAATTTCCACCTTGTTGTCTTATACTACCAAAATAATTTTCCTGGCAGTTTTGGTTAAGTCTTCTTGTTTTTAAGTATTTAAAATCATGAGAGTTTAAGTTATCACAAAGCTTTTTAACACCATTCATTGTTAAAATCCAACACTTTTTGATCGCGAACGACATGTTACATATTTTCCTGTTTTATCTAATATTTTCAGTTTATGTACCAAATCTATAATAGAATCTAGGTAATTGATCTGAAAATCAGTTCCATCAAATACATTTTTAAATTTATTAGGAATATTCTTATCAGTAGAATTTAAAATATCAAACAATTTATTAAATTTTTCAATAATTTCTATTGTTCCCAATGCATCTGATGGAAGAATACCAAGAGAAATATATGTATACATAGAACTTGCAACAGTGTTACTTAAAATTTGAAATGCTAGTTTTACTCGCATTTTTTTCAAAAGATGTAGGATATAATATGGGATTGTGTTAGTTTTGGTGCACACTTATAGAACTGCTTTTTATCTTCATGATAAAAAGTTTCTATAAATAACCAAGATGTTTTTTTGTTATCAAAATAAAAAACATTATTAATTAAGTTATTTCTAGTGGCTTTAATTAAATGACATGGATCAAATATATAAATTTTTTTTTTTTTGTCCATTGACATCAAATTCTGAGTTAGAGAAATTCCCAGTAATTTTACTCAATTTTAGAAAATTCGATCCCATATCAGTAACAAGACAATTCACATATAAACCTGATTGAAATAGTTTACAAATACATTCTTTTATAATAGGAAGAAGGTGATTTGCTTCAAAGGTAGTGTTTACAAAAAAATATGCTGGTTGTTGTTTCTAATTTGAATATAAGCCTCAAACCATTATCACAAGTACATTTTGTGCAATTATTGATTCCTTTTTCCCATTTCCTATATCATATAGACCAACAATCTCATCACGACCTGTATCAAAAAATAAATTACTCTTAATAGACATTTCATCAATACAAATACTACAGTGCTTGTCCTGATCTAACATGTGTTCACTTTTAACTTTAGGGCATCAAATATTTGGTCATTATTCAAACCAGGTTTACAGATCAAATTTTCAGTTATTCTTTGAAGACTTCGTTTTGAGGGCAAATACAATATTCTTTCCATAAAAGCATAGGCTCTTGGGCCCAAAAAATATAGTGTTAATGCAAATTGTTTATATTCATCAGAATACCTTCTACTTTTTGGACATTTAGTTTTTAAAATTGTTTGAGCTTTCACTATTTGTGCTAGGGATTTGTTTAAAAAATTGTGACACATTAAAAAAAATTTTTAAAGGTTTATTGTCTTCCTTCTGTTTTTTTTTTATTTTTAACCTCAGTTTCCTCTTTCTGGGTGTACCTTTCGACAACTTGAAGGGGGTTTGTGTTGCAGTTGTGAAACATTCTGGAGTATGAAGCCTATGTAGGCTAGACACTTCCTGCCTATTAACATCTAAAATATAAAAATATATTTAATAACCAAGTAACATATAAACGTTCAAAGTAGATATGTTAATGCTTATTAGTGATTAATTGAATGCATAATACAGTTGTAGGAGCAATAAATAAAATTACCTGTTACCAGAAACCCTTCATCAAAGTATTAGATATAGTATTATGTTTGTTATATTCTTCTGGTAGCACTACAACCCGGGTGGGTCTTGACTGACTGCACAACCTGATTCCATCTCGAACGGTCGTCCATGATGTTTAAGTCAGTGGGTAGCCCCATTTTTCTCAAATCTGGCAATATAATATCTCTCCATCGCATTCGTGGATGTCCTAAGGGCCTTCTCACTGTGGGGACTTCTTCCCAGATTAACTTGGTAAGGCGGTTATTAGGGAGCCTATGAACATGGCCAGCCCATCTTAGACGTTGGGATTTAATCTCTTCGACTACGTCGCTAGCACTATAACATTTGTTTGACCTCGGCATTTGTTCTCATACGGTATTGGTTAGTATTCAGATCGTAATAGGGACCGAAGATTTTACTAACGATTTTTTTCTCAAAGCATCTGAATTTACTTTCCATTGCTTTTGTCAGCGTCGATGTCTCACACCCATACATGAGCACCATGATTTTTGATGATCGTGTTAGGAATTTTGGATTTAATAGTGTTGTGGAGGCTATACATACATCTATTTGCTGCCTGAATTCTCCCTTTTATCTCTTCCGTGATATCGTTATCTGTGGTGATAGTCGCTCCGAGATATTTAAAAACTCTCCACTCTTTCAAAGTTATAGGGGTCTATTGTGACATTTTGTCCTATTCTATCTCGTCTCTTAATGCACATATATTTGGTTTTCTCTTCATTGACCCTTAGACCGGTATTTTTTTGCCTCTTTCCCTAATTTATTGAAGATTTCTTTTACATTGGTGACAGTATTTTCTGTCAATGTCAATGTCATCCGCGTATGCTAGTAGTAATTTTGGTCCATTTACTGTCAGTAGTTCTGTTCTAATTTGTGCGGTTCTTACTACTTTTTCCAGGATTATATTAAAAAGAAGAGGTGACAGCGCGTCTCCTTGTTTCAGTCCACTGTTTATTTCAAACGACTCTGAGAGCTTGTTGCCTATCCGCACTCTAGATCTACAGCCATTTACACAAACTTTAACGAGCTGGATAAGTTTTTTTGGAATTAAAAGTTCTGCCATTGCATTCCACATCTGATCCCTTTTAATGCTGTCGTATGCTTGTCGGAAATCTACGAAGAGATTATGAATGGTTCTATTGAATTCCCATCCTTTTTCAAGCAGCTGCCTGAGAGTAAAAATCTGATCTATGGTCGATCTATTGTTTCTGTATCCGGCTTGGTATTCCCCTATGAAATTTTCTACAAAAGGTGTTAGTCTACTTAATTTTCGATAAGATTTTGTACGCCGTATTAAGTAGAAGATGCCTCTATAGTTAGAGCACTTGGTTTTGTCTCCTTTTTTATGGATAGGAATTATTACACTTTCGTGCCATTTTGTTGGTATTTTCTCTTCGTTCCATGTAAGTGTTATTAGTTTGTGTAATTGTCTATGTAACGTTTCTTCTCGGTACTTAAGAAATTCGGCTGGTATATTGTCAGAGCCTGGAGCTTTTGCGTTCTTCAATTTGTCAATTGCTTGCAATGTTTCGTCTTTTTTTGGGTACTTTATCGGTAGGTCCACCCCAAGATATATATCCTCTCCATGTTCTTCATCTTGGTTTATATTAAGTAAATTTTTGAAATATTCTTGCCATGTTTGGAGTAATTCTTGTTCGTTGATTATTAATTCATCATTATTTTTCCTCAGTACGGACATGCAGTTAGGTCTGAATCCTCTCTTTTCTCTAATTAGTTTTCTTGTTTCTCGTCGTGATGTTGTATAGTTTTCTTTACTTTCTGTTGTTTCTTGTTGAAGCATAATGTTTCGCTTTTTCTGTCCGTCGTAGTTTTTCTTGGCATTCTTTATCAAACCATTTTCTTGTTTTCGTCCTTCTTTTTCCTATTATTAGTTCTGCTGACTCTGTAATTGATTTTTCCATTTGTTGCCACAGCCTTTCGACATCATTGCTCTGGTCCATTCTATTTAGATGTTGTTCCATTTCCTGTACGTAATTGTCTCGGATTTCCTTATTTTGCGTTTTCTCAATGTTCCACTGTCCCAATGCTTCGTTCGTTTTAAGTTTCTGTAATGATTTTCAACCTGATTTTTGCTCCTACTAAGTAATGGTCTGTATGTCCATCTACGCCCCTGAGACTTCTTACGTCAAGGACATTTCTTCCGTGTCTAGCGTCAACACGTATGTGGTCAATTTGGTTTCGTGTGGAGTTGTCATTAGAGACCCAAGTCTGTTGATGTATGAATGTTTTTATATTGGAACATAGTAGACTTTACAAGCATATTGTTAGCCGATGCTAACTCTACGAGCCTTTGTCCATTATCGTTTGAGATATCGTGGAGACTGTGGAGACAGGAAAAAAAGGACTTAAGCTTTCTCAGATTGTTAAAGCTGCTGATTTAAGAAACGTGTCTAATAGAGCTGCGCAAAAATTATAAATATTATTTTATGATATCTAAACTTAATTTCCAAAGATAAAACAGCGCTGGTAATTGACAAAAATAAAATTCAGAGAGAAGCTAACGAAAACAGACGGCAACTTCAGCATCAGAAAAAAAATTTAAACAAGTTAATTGAAGGTCTGTACTTTGATGGCAGAATATATTTAACCATAGTCTTTGAAAACGCAAGGCCAGTATTTAAAACAGAAGAGCATGTAACTTTAATTGAAGAACCAAGTAGTTTATATTTTGGGCACTTAGTTCTTAGCTAGTTTTGTGCTATAGATATTTCTGAAGGAATATTGGACCACTTAAAAAGCCATAATATAGATCTAAGTAAATTATGTGTTATGAGATGTGACGGTACTAATGTCAATACTGATTTTTCCTTATTCTTCTCCTTCTCCTTCTTTCTTCTCTTTATAAGCAGTTATGATTCTTTATTGGCGGATTAATACCTCTGTGGAGGTTGTCACTCCATCTTTTGCGCGGTTGTCCAATGCTTCTTTTATTGACTAGTGACTTATCTCGCAGTACCCACCTCGGATTGATCTAAGAGTGGTAGAGGAGTGATTACTCGGCGAAGACCTGTCATTGTGCGATTTCTCAGTAATTTGCTTTATAAAGAATATTGCATCTGTACACAATCTCTAAACTTATCCTTTGATTTATTAGCACTTGTAAAATTTTAGGTTTAAATTTGTAATACGGGTTTGAGAGGTGTAATTATGTTTATTATAAAAACGCGAGCAATAAAGCTCGGCAGTGAATAAAATTAAAATAGCTATGATGGTAACCAACGTTCGAAAGGACATGGTACATGAAGAAGAAGAAGAGCAAATAAACCGTTACTGTGGAGTTATTTAACTTTAACATACCAATGAACTTACCTTACAACATTTTTGCTGCAAAAACTAGATGGCCATACAAAAAGTCTCTATTCATATTATGGGTCGATTGGATACCTTATTCTCAATTTGGATAAAGTGCCTGTTATTATTAGAGTTAAACCTATATAATTCGTTCTGCCTCTTAAAATTAAAATTGATTAAAGTACATATTAACAATATTTGTACAAACTATCTTAAGCAATTGGAGAAGGCATATGTTCTCAAAGTTTGACAGAAAAGAAGTCCAAGAAAGATGACACACTCACGTTGATTTACTACGACAGCTGGAGCTGTTACACGAAGAATGCTCCTAGTAGACACTTAAGTTACTAATTTTTTTTTGTAGTAATGTATAAACTAAAACTGATTTAACTTTTTTATTTAATGTTTAGCAGTACATGTTGTTCCTTTCACGGCTTGACAAAAAATGCTAATAATCACATTGTGATAGTTCGTGCATGCGTGACATAAACAGTAGCGTATTATTGAACTTTTACAAATACCCAATTACTCTTTTCAAATCTTAATTAATATATTACACTGAACGTAAGTAAAATAAATGAACTAATATAATTAAATCATATTGTTAAAAACTAAACATTAAAAGTAGTAATAAAGTTGACACTTTGATATAAATGATTAAATTTAGTAAGTGTACTAAAATTAGTAAACACTTTGATATAAGTTATCAGTTACCACTGCACCGTGCCTATAGTAAGCGGACATATGGTACTAACTGCTTTTTTGGTAAGACCCTTTGTAGTAAGAAGAGTAACGACTCTGGTTACACTATCTGGACCAAAATGAAGAAAATGAACACGACCCATCAACCAACTTAACGGGTGCTGTCCATAATTCTTAATAAGGCCTAAATTTCTCAGCTGAATGTTTGACATGTATACCATTTTTGTGGGCTCTGCAGTTCAGATATATAAGCCAAAGACCATCGTCGCCAAAAGTGATGTCAAATCTGCTGGAATCTTTAAAATTTATGAAGTTTTCCGGAATTGATTTCTGTATTGATCAAATGTTTACTAGAATGTGTAAACACTTGTTTGTCTTCTCTTTTGCGCTGGTTCACTGGTAAATAGATTTTAATTGAAACGCTGTGGACTGTAATTTTGTTTAATAGTAATAGAATAGAGATGTTGCAAGTCTAGGTATCTGCACACTCTTACTTCTTACTTACTTCTTACTAAAAATGGAATGCGCACAACCAAGTGCGGTGTTGACATGGTTGCCATTTAAAAAATAATAAAAAATCCGAACATAGCCCCCCTTTTGAAGGGCACCTTTAAAAATATACATATACACAAAATAATGAAATAGTAACATAACTAAATACATGATACAAAAAGTAAAACATAAACACAAAATAATTGTCAATTAATAATGTCGTCTTGCATGGGTAAAGGGCACAAAAGTTCTTATTGAACGAGTAACTGTTGCATACCTGGTGGTTACTTCTGCTACTCTGGTCTCTTCGTCTCTGCCTGGATGTAGTTTAGTAATTCATTCTGTACTTCATTGACAGGGAGGAACAGAATCAGTTTTAATCAGAACCAAGGTCCCTAGTCGAATATTTCGTGGATGGATCCTTCCATTTATACTGCTGATGGAGTTGAGATACATATTGTTTAGAAAATTGGCTCCAAAATTGTTGATACAGCTGTTGAACATGCTGAACAAGCGACAGCTGGCTATATTGTCTACGTCATACTCTGGCAATGACGTGGGAGGTCTACCAATTAGGAAATGGGAAGGTGTAATAGGAGATAGATCATTAGGACTACTTGACATTTCAAATAATGGTCGTGAATTCAATATATCTTTTACTTGTATGATAAGTGTATTAAAGTCGTCAAACGTTACATTATTATTAATTAATATACGTTTTAAATGATGTTTAGTGCTTTTAACAGCTGCTTCCCACAGCCCCCCATGATTGAGTGTATAAGGAAGAATGAAAATCCACTTTATTCGTAGCTAGCTTGTAGCCTGTTCAATAGAACTATAATTGTTTTGTAAATCAGTAAACGTAATCAATAAGCAACGAGTCTTATAAGTTTAATAAGGCATGAGAAATCTTTAAATGGAAACTTAAAAGAATTGACTCTAAATAGAGCTTGAACCGAATTTTTTATTTCGGGAAGAGGCATTTGGGAATCACTACTTTGGAATTCCCATGAAATCTCCCTCTTTAGGAAGAGACAATAGTTTTGGACTATGCCACCAAGCACAGCAAGTTTTAAAAATAGAAAAGCTTATTTTATATGAAAGCAAATCCGCTGGATTTTTGACTTGAAGTAACATGTCTTCAACTGCGAGCTGCTGTCATTGATTAAATCTCACTAATACGATTGGCTGCAAAAGAGTTTATGTAAATAAGATGGCATGTTTATCCAACCAAAAACAATTCGGTCTAATAGAATGAGCTTTAAAATTAAAGTCTCAATTAATCATTTACTTTATTAACAAGCTAAGCCAATATAAGAGCTGCATATAGTTCGAGACAAGGTATTGAAACTCGCTTAAAGAGAGCTACCTTTGATTTGGCAAATGATATGTTTACGGATACTTCACCTTGTTTATTGATACTGCGAACATAGATACAAGAACCATATGCTAGTTTACTAGATATACTAAATAATAGAGAATATTTAATTTTCCTTGATAACGGCAGAAAATTAACCTTGTAAGAAAGTGCGTTCGAGGTGCAGATGTAACCTTGTTACATATGACATCGGGATATTGACAGAAATCAAAAGCATTTTCATCAAAAAAGAAGAATAATTCTTCTTTTCTACCTTCAACATGAAGTTGCGATTTTTGTGAGTTTTTAGATTTTAGATTTTTTTGTTGTGTTATTTTGACAAAATACCCTTTTGTGTTGTAATGTTTTTATTTAAAATTTAAAATGTATTTTTCAATATTTTTAACATGTTTGTGACAGTGTTCGTCACCACGAGTACCAACTCAACATTTTCAATGTAGGTTTTTAAATGTTGATTTCCACCACTTATACTTAATAGACTTTCCATTTAGGTGCTGATAAAGGTGACAGCCTATCACCGAAAATTTCACATTTAGAATAAAGTTCTACACCAAACTGGCTTATACCATCTCTAGCTGATCCCTGATTTCACGCTTTCCCGAAAGTTACCTACCAAAGTATATATATATATATATATATATATATATATATATATAATATATATATATTATATACAAAATACCAGTTTTGTATAAATTAATTAGGGCTGCCGTCAGAAGGTTGGCCGAGATGTTGGAGAAACACTCTTTTGACTTTTTGTCAAGCTTTCAGAATTATTTTCTTCCTTCTTCAGGATACTGTAGTATATATAAAAAATGTGTGAATATTTAAAAAATATCATAATTTGTCAGTTTACGTACTAGTCGTTGAGAATTATTTAAAATAAACTTGGACACTCAACATTAACAACACAAATATAAAATATAATAATGGACAATACATTCTGGAAATTTTAAAACTTGGACACTCAACATTAACAACACAAATATAAAATATACTAATGGATAATACATTCTAAAAATTTTAATAATTTTGGTCAAGATAGTAAAACTTCTTGTTTATTTTATGACTTCTTTTGATAGTGTGTTTTGACTCTGATACATAGAGAATTAAAAGTAAAAAAATCTTATTAAAAATTAATGAGTTGTTCTTAATATTGTATTTGTTTTTAAGAAACAAGAGGCCCATATTGGGGAGTTTTGGGAGAAAATTGTGAAGGAAAAGGAGAACCGAAAATGAGTTTATTTAAAATCTCTATGGGGTAGGAGGTCTCTAGTAGTGTAGATCTCAACTTTTTTAGTCCCTTTTCTCTGAAATCGATGTGTGACTGCCACGATAGATAAGCATGTCCAAAAACGGAATCTTACCATCTACCTCTCTCCCTACCGTAAACTTTAGGTGTTCACATTGGGAGTTAAAAGTGTTTAAAACATCAGTTATTTTGTCTTCAGGGACCGAAAAAATCAAATCATCTACATATCGTTTAATAAAAAGTATGTGAAAAGGTATGTTTTCTTTACAAGTTGTTATAAGTTCATCCAAAACAAAGTTACATAGTATTGGGGATATTTTGCTGCCCATTGGAGTGCCAACTATTTGTTTAAAAAAAGTACTGGTAAACAAAAAGGTGCTAGAGTCAAATATAAATGTTAAAATATGCGGAGAGATGCTTTCCCAGTTGTTTTTGATGCTATTCAGATATAGCATTGAGAATAGCACATATATATATATATATATATATATATATATATATATATATATAATATATATATATATATATATAATATATATATACGGATTGAACGAAATTAATTCGGAACATAGGAATATAATGTATTTCGGGGCTTAATTCTGCTGTAGGTGGTTGGCCAAAAAAATACTGTCAAATAATTATATTAAAAAAATCCAATACTTCAGCGGGCTGCTGGATTCTGAACTCATAAAAATTTAACAGAAGGTAGGTAATAGCTTAAGGATCAAAAGTTATCCGCGATTGAAAGTAATAACTTCTAGACGAAAAAATCCACGTTTTAAATCGATTTTCGCGAATAATTCGAAAATGGTGCATTTTATCAAAAAAATTGTAGAGAAAAAATTTGTAGCTTTTAAAAAGACAAATACAATTCATTTTTTAAAATGTTTTTGGGATATAATAGGAACCGAAATACGGCCTATCAATGTTCAGCGGTTTTCTTCAAATGCCAAATTTGAAAGAATCAAAATCAAATATCGGGAAAATAATGCATTTTTGGAAGAAATCTCACAAAACCTTTTTTAAAGAGTATTAGAGGTCTATTACCAATCATAGAAAAGACTCTAGCTCAAAAATTGAGTGATTTATGATGAAAATAAGGTCAATACCTCATTTTTTACGAAAAAATCGAAACAACACCCTAACTTCCTCCATAATTAAAATCGATCTTTACCCTTCTGAAATTCCCTTTGTACATGTATTGTTAATACGTCCAAGAAGTTTAACCCATTTAAAATGCTTTGTGTTAGAAAAAGTACAGCTTAAAGCGAGAAACGATTTAAAATTTCATATTTTTTACCATTCTTTATTTTAAATATGCCCGAAAATACTGAATATATAAAAAAAAAACACAAATTACCAAATAGTAGCTTTTTTAATGACTAAAATTATCCTTCATTTAGATTTGTTGTACAATGCATATTTGGCTAGATATAATAAAATTAAATAAAATTAATAATAAAATATTATTATTAATAATATTAAATAGATATAATAAAATTAATATTATAATTGTTTTACCTATAAATGTAAATATTTTGTACTATTTATGTAAATCTATAAGAATATATGGTGCCTTTTTACGTTGATAAATTTTTTTGTATTTAATTCTACTTTTTTCAATTTATATCTTATAAATTAGTTTATAAAAACTGCAATGTTGTAAAGGGTGATTTTCAAAAGTTGAAAAGTTACAAAATTTTGGCAAAAAATTATTTTACCTATAGCACTCATAACAATTTGATTTTTAAGGGTTAAAAATGTATGAATTTGTATTTTAAAGTATAAAAAAATCAATATTTAACTAATCCAAACCAAATTTCACTCATCTTAAGATTTATAATTTTTTTTTACAATTTTTGACAATTTGTATGACATAAACTATAAAGTAGCGGGTGAATTGAGCTTAAATCCAAATTTTTATCCAAAATCGATCCAAGGCGAAATCATTTTTTTAGAATTAGTAATTTTTTACATTAACCTCTAACAAGGGTTGCTTTTTAAGGGTTGAAATATGATGGAACTCTATTCAAAAGTATAAAATAATCATTATTTAACTAATTCAAACCAAATTTACCCATATTCAGGTTTATTATGTTATTTTATAATTTTTGACAATTAGGGGTAGTTTTCACCCCTAAAACCCTTCAGCGCACTTCGGTTCGATATAGATTTTGATCCTTGGGCTGTCACCTACCTTCTGTTAAAATTTCAACTGGATACATGCAGGACGAAAAAATTGCGAGGTTTTAACTTTTTTCGAGATTCATTTCCTGAACTATCGTTTCCTTAGACAAACCGCCTTACGCAAACAACATTGTTGTGGGACAGATAGTTGAACGATATTTTAT
The DNA here is from genome assembly GCA_918026665.1 of Diabrotica balteata. NCBI lineage: Eukaryota > Metazoa > Arthropoda > Insecta > Coleoptera > Chrysomelidae > Diabrotica > Diabrotica balteata. The sequence continues at coordinate 60,218,380 of OU898281.1, forward strand.
ACAATGTCTATACCCCGTATGGATTTATTTTTGTCCAAGTTTTATATTGGTCCACTATTTCAAATGCAGTTTAAACAGACATGTATTAAATTGTATGTTCCGTTTTAATTTGGTTCAATCTGTATATATATATATATATATATATATATATATATATATATATATATATATATATAATATATATATATATATTATACATATATATATATATATTTATGTTTCTTCTTTCCCAACCAAAGAAAAATAAATAAAAATAGCCATCTAAATAAAATTTTAAGATATCAGTATAAAACAAATTGTATACAGTAATTTAAAATAAGATTTAGTGTAGATAAGAATAGAAATAGAAACGACCTTTTTCCGTTTCCAACAAAATTATCAAAAAAACCTTTGTTTAGAATTAGAAGACATTTTATCTGCAAGTTAATATTTTCATTGTTTGTATAATCGAATATTAAATGACAATATTCTAATCTTTTGAAATATGTATAAATTGTGTATTGACAAAACCAATTTTAAATTAAGCTATTTAGTTTTTCTCTGAAACCGAAATTAGGCTTTTCCAAAATCATGGTAATCACATTTTGAGCTTTTGATTACACGGTCGTTTTAAATGGGAATTTGAGAAGAGCCGATCAGGAGAACCGGAGAAGTTAGTGATAATTTGGTCATCGAAGGAAACAGTCGTTTGTCTCAAGATAGGGTGTGGTTCTGGAGTTGGATACCGGAATTGTGAAAAAAATTCAATAGGTTTGCTGAAAAATATAACAAGTAGATTAAAAGAGGTCCTTGTATCTACCGTGGGCATTTTGTGAAGATATGTGAAAGTAGTTTTACGGCATCAAGTTGACAAAAGGAAGTCCTTGTGTCATAAAGAGCAGCTGAGTTTTTGAAGAAGTAAATCAGGTGTTTTTGGTTAGTGCAGGAGGTTTGCAGAGACGTTAGAAGGAGCCGAGGTGCCAAAAAAAGGAGAGATCACATCGTTGAGGAGACTGGACTTTTCTGGGTATGTTCCAACATACAACTCAATAAGAAAATAAGCTGTAAGTGTTTTGTACAATTGAAATTAATAGCTGTGAAGGTTCTGTGTTGACATCATGGTCGTTAGCATTCAAATTTAAGAACTGAGGTTTGTTAGACTAATCAAAAGTTTAAAGTTTGTTAATTATTTTTTTAAAGTAAAGGAAAATTTCAGTAAAATTGGTTTTCACTGAATATAAATTTATGTAGATTTAAAATCTTAGTATTATAAAATTTTCATTTATTTTCTTGTATGCTGATTGATAGGATAACGGCAGAATTTAATAATTGTTTTACTGATTCATATAAAATAAAGAACAAGTAATTTTTTGTAATATAATATTTTCTTTTATTATTATCCTTCTTCTCTATCCCGATAAAGGACAACTAGAAAATATTTGAATCCATCGAACACAGGTAATATAAGGAGTTTTATTTTACATTTAGTAACAAATAACATTTATTTGCCGATGGTTAAAGTTTATAATATTTGCTTTTTATGACATATCATTTCAAATTTCTCTAGATACAAATTGTTGCATGATATATTTTATGATATTTGATTGATTTCTACAACTGACAAAAGTTTTAAATTTTATTGCATTTATTTGAAATTATTGCATTTGGGATAAGAGGAAAAGTTTTCGTCTTTGTAGATTACTCGAATTTCATATTTGGCGGGGATATTATTGCACAAATTTCAACGCTTCATATTTGGCGAGGATAAGTAGTCTAACGAATATGTCGACCACAAGGAGTCAAAGCAAAATGCAAGAAAGGAAGGGGGATAACAAAGAAGAGGAAACAATTGTTGATGAAGGATCGGATAATGAAGGAAATGCTACAATAATAGAGGAAAGAAAAGAAACAGGGACGTTAGAAAAATTATTAACAATGATGCAAATACAAACACAAACAATAGAGAAAACCCAAAAAGAAAACATTACTGAAAATGGATCGAAATCAAGAAGAAACAAAACAAACAATAGAGAAAAACCAAAAAGAAACATCACTAAAAATGGAAGAAAACCTACGGGACACAAGACAACAATAGAACTAAATAACAAGAATATAGAGCAGCGTTTGGAAAACTATGAACAGGAAATTAAAAGATGTGTTGAGGGGATAAAGAAAGAACTAATACAACAGATAGAAGAAATAACCCTAAAGAATGCAAAACAAGAGACAGAGATTAATGAAATTAAAAATAAAATGGGAGAATAAGACAACAAAATTAAGAAAATCAAGATTGTCCAGAAAAAGGAATTGGAACAGTTAAAAGAAAAATTTGAAATGGCGCTACAAGAAGATAGGAAAGAAGTAGAAAGGAGATTAAAGCAAAATGAAAAACAAATGGCAGAAATTGAACTAAGAGGAGTAGAGAGAAAAGAAGTTATCATCCATGGAACAAGCGAGGCGCAAGTACAATTTGGCGGGGATGTAAGAAAACTGCACCCCGTACCGTTCATGACTAATCTAAAGAAGAAGATACAATACATGGGAAATTTTGAGACAGCTAAGGAAATGATCAGAAATTATCTTAAAGATGAGGCGAGTCTATGGTTCGACAGCAAAGTGGAGGAATTTGAAAATAAATTTCTGAGTTTTTTTCTGGGAAAAGACAGAGCAATTACAGATAAACAAGGAGTTGCAAAATGGGAAATACCATGAGAAGATGGGTATATCAGAAAAAACATACGCACTGCAAATGTACAATAACGCAAAACATCTGCAATATAATTATTCATCCGAGCAATTAGTAGAGTTGATTGCAAGACACTCTTATGACACAATTGAAGATCCAATCAATCTACAAAACTACAAAGACATCGATAGTTTATGCAAATTACTACAAATAAGGTCGTCACGGATGCAGGAAACTAGAGCAAGAAGGTCACTAGAAAATTACAGACACCGAGAAACTCAGGAATACAAGAGAGAGGACAAAAATTTAGGAGGGATTACACTAGACGAGAATTTATTTCCCAGGAGGGAAAACGAAAATAGGGTAAACAGAAGAGGAAATGATGATTTTAGAAATCGGCCATGGAATGAGGACAGATACCGAGAAAATCACAACAGAGACAACACACGCGCATATCCCGAGAACAGAAATTACAATAGACGAAATGAACAGGAATATCGTGAAAACCAGAACGGATATGACACACCAAAAGAAAATAGAAGAGAGCTAAATCATACACAAATCGAAGAAAATGAGGATGAAAGACACAGCGATAAAAGAGAAAATACGGAAGAACAACAGTCGGTTTTTCACGAAAGCACCCACTAAAACAAAAAAAGCAGGCAGGAATTTTTTGTCACCCGAAGAAATTTATTAAATTAGCAGGAACTAAAGAGGAAAGATGAGGAGTTGATTTAAAATTTGTAGATGGTTTCATCAAAAATAGACCAATCAAAATTTTGATAGACACCGGTTCAGAAATAACATTGGTAAACAGAAAATTAATAGAAGAAGTGAGTTTGACAAATTTAATTTACAAAAACCAAGGGTAAATTTGGTGGGTGCAAATAAAACGGACATTGGCAACGATAAATGAAGGAATACGAGTGAGGGTACGATCGTTTGAGAAAATGTATGCACTACAATGTGTAATAATGCCAAACATGTCGCATGACATGATTGTACGAGTGGACGAACTGGCAGGAAAACATGTAGTCATATATTTCAAGAATAATACGATGAAACTAACAGAAGAAAAAGAAGGAGAACAGGAAAATGAACATGGGAAACAGAAAATTGATAACTCGGAAAAAGAACAAACAGTGAAAATGAATTTGGCAATGAAGCAAGGACAAAGAAGAAAAGGAAGAAAACTTAAGAAAGGATAAAGAAAGTCAATACCGGGGATTCCTAAAAAAAAAAGAGATGAGCCCCGAAGAAGAAGAAGAAATAGTGTCAACAAAGGAAAATGAACACGAAATGATTCAAACAGGGGTATTTAACGAAGAGATTGATGTAAAAGAGAAGAAAGAATGTGCGATAAATATGTGTCAAGAATCTGAGGAAAAATAAGAAAATTGATATGTGGCGAAAGAAAAAGAAAATGAGATGCGTCTGATGTCAAAAGAACACAAAACTTTAATAAATGAGAAACACAGAGTGGAAAAAAAGTACGAACATTCTTTTAAGGTAAAAACTTGGGAAATTTTCGATCAAAGACTTACCCGATCCCATTATAAATATCGGCAACAGGTGAAAACAAGAAATTAATAAAATGTCGGAAGATCAAATAATTGAAAGATTATGGGAATTTATAATATCAAACGATGTTTACAAATATTATGAATAAAATAATGGTATTGTTTTTGCATAGAGAAAAATCCCTGCATAATTCAGTAATTTTTATCACATGCAAAGGCGTGGATATGTTATATTGTCTTTCCCAACCAAAAAAAAAATAAAAATAGCCATCGAAATAAAATTTTAAGATATCAGTATAAACAAAATTTTATATAGTAATTTAAGATAAGATTTAGTGTAGATAAGAATAGAAATTTGTTTGGCAAATGACCTTTTTACCTACAAAAAAAACCAATTTTAAAGTAAGCTATTTAGTTTTTCTCTGAAACCGAAATTAGGCTTTTCCAAAATCATGGTAAACACATTTTGAGCTTTTGATTGGACGGTCGTTTAAATGGGAATTTGTGAGCCGATCAGGAGAACCGGAAAAGTTAGTTGTAATTTGGTCATCGAAGGAAACAGTCGTTTGTTTCAAGATAGGTGTGGTTCGGGAGTTGGATACCAGCCATGTGAGAAAAAAGTGAATAGTTTTGCGGAAGTAGATAACAAGTAGATTAAAAGAGGTCCTTGTATCTACCGTGGGCATTTTGTGAAAGATATGTGAAAATAGTTTTTACGGCTATTAAGTTGACAAAAGGAAGTCCTTGTGTTATAAAGTAAGTGCACCTGCATTTCCAGTGCATGCACTAGAAAAGGACCTGCAATGCTAAGATAAAGTGATCGAAGCGAATAGAAAAGCTAGATTTAATTGTTTTGATGTTGGTGTTGAAGATATCTATGTCGCTAGTTTTTTAGTATTATTTGGCACTGCCTCATCCATGGTGTTTATGGGAGAGCAGTCTATCTCACAAATAAAAAAAGAATTTTATACAGTTGATCAAGAATAAAATCTTTTTGATGCTTAAGTTGTTTGCAAAGTCGAAATACAGGGGCGAACAATCACAGGGCTACGACAGGGAGATTCGACAAGGGAAACAAATAGACAACAGAGGAAACCTTTTTAATAAATCATTCCAAATTTTTGGCATATGCAGATTATGTTAACTTAGTTACCCGCACAACTAACGCAAACTAGAAGAAATATATACCACCTTGTCAAATGCCTCAAAAAATATGGGCCTGCAAGTAAATGAGAAGAAAACTAAGATCATGGCATCAACACCCAACAATAGAGCCAGAAACATCGGCCACCAATTCACTGTTGATACCTCTACCTTTAAAGTGATGGACAAATTCACATACTTAGGCTCCCTGATCACCAAGGAAAACGTCATGACGGAAGAAAATCAAGCGAAGAATAATCTTAGGCAAACAAATGCTATGTTTGATTGAGTAGACATATGATAAATCAGAAACTTAAGCCAAAAAAACAAAAAATAATCATATAAAAACCCTTATACAACCAGTGTGTGACATATGGATCCGGAGACATGGACCATTTCCAAGGCAGATAAAAACCTCCTGATTATATTTGAGCAAAGGATCCTAAAAAGAATATTCGGTGGCAGCTGTGAAACTGGTAGTTTGTAGAAGGAGGTACAAACTAGAGAAGTATCACAGATATAAATATATATTTGGTGGTAAAGACGAGTAGTATCTTCTTAATAAAAATACTAATACTAAGATGGGCAGGAAATCTGCCAAGATCACAGCAGAACCAACCCTCCTAAAATATTCCTTATGTCACAACCTGAGGGAATTAGAAGTAGAGGTAGGCCAAAACTCAGATGGAGGGATGGTGTAGATGAGGATGGTAGACAAACAGGCGAAGCAAACTGGCAACAGTTGGCAATGAATGCAACTGACTGGCGTAATAGACTTGAGAAGGTCCGAGGCTCTTTTATAGGGCTTGTAGCAACAATAATGATAGATCAAGAATAAGTCTGTATATTTTAAGTTATTTACAATATAATATACAAGTAGCGTTGCTTGAATTTTCCGTCTCTGTTCCAGTGTTACAAATTTAAAAAGTTTTAAGCAATACTTCGGTAAGGACACCAAGTAAGGATAAGAATTATATTTTAATAACATACAGATACCTTAAAAACCTTTTTGTACATTTTAATTAAATCTTTATATTACTTCTGCACTGGTTAACCAAACTACAGAAGCATACTTAAAGATGTGATCTTACCAATGAATTATATAGTTTCATTATGCTATCTATTATCTTAAAATGTTTGGTGATTCTAATTTTAAATTTCAACATCCTAAGAAGCCTTATTAGTAGCAATGTGATAGTGATCATTGAAGTGCAAGCTATGCTGAAAATTCACATCTAGATCTTTACACATGGATTTTTTATGCAATTCTCTTATTATTGATATATTAAAACCATTTTAATAAAGTTTCTGTTACGTGTGAAGGTCCATCACTGAAACCTTGTCAAAATTAAGACCCATTCTATTTATCTAAAACCAATTAAGTATCGCATTCAAATCTAGTTGTAATAGTTGGCAATCACATTGGATCTTCTACAACTCTAAACATCTCAAAATCATCTGCAAACATTAAACAAGTGGAAATTTTAAGACAACTAGAAAGGTAATTTATAAAGCAAGCAAATTAGAGTGGTCCCGGGTTGATGCTCTGAGGACATCAGAAGTTACGAAATATTCTTCTGAGAAAAAATTAACAACTCTAACTTGCTGACTGCTATCTGCTAGGTACGAATTCAAAAATAATAATGCATTAATTTTCGAGGCCAAAGGTGCCCAGTTTTTCTAGTAATAAACCATGATCTAACCCTATCCAAATGCTTTTGCACAATACAGTGAAGATTACATCAGTTTGCCTGCTTAGTAATTATGGCACCGTGCAGCATATTGTGTGAAAATATTTAAATTTGTAGGTGTTGATCTATCTGGTAAAATCATGTTGATATTTGATTCTAAAAGATTTGATAAAATGTTGCTTGTGTGAAAAATAGATTCTGCAATAATCCTCTAATTTTTTTTTATTAAATAATAATTAAATTTTCTCCTTTTATTAAAACTAAAATATTATTTATAAAGGGTAAATGTCTAATTTTACAGGATCTAAAAAAATATTAAAACATGAGTCACTTTCTACATTCTGATATCTGATTTTAATCGTGTTACCAATCGAATCTTATCGTTTACAGAATCAAACGATAATCCAATACAATCACTTATAGAATTGAATCGATTATAAATTTGATTACCAATTCAATTATCGAATGGATTTTATCTGATTCGATTTATTATAAAACGATTCGATTTCAGATATTTGGTTTTTATTGATAGTTATTAACTCTGTATATTAATAATTAATTTATCGATATCGATCAATATAGTGTGTATGTATTATTCTATATCGGTGCCAGGGTCCTAATCTATTTTTATGTCTATTATCTAAGCATATTGTTATTAAAAAAAGTTGAGAAATAATATAAACTGTTATTCGTTGTCATATAAAACTAGTGGTTAAATAGGTCTTTAACCTAAATAGAAAAAAAAATATCTAAACACAAAAAACTCTTGTTAGTAAATACTTACTTCTAATTTAAACATTTTTTTAATTTCGATTTGTTTAAATTTTTCTCTGCAACCAAATTTCTCATTAATTTATGATTATAAATTACTTTATTATAGATGATCCATTTGTTTGTTTCGCCGACTAGGGTACTATAGGATACAGAAGTATATTTTTAGAGTGTGGTTGCAGTTATTTGTTTTTGGAGTCTTAATTTTGGGTTTATTATTTTGTGTAAACCTATATGATCTTGATAAACGGCATATTGAGGATGTTGTGGACGATGCTTCTGTTATTTCTTTATGCTCTATGTAAGTATATTCTCTATATCATTCAACATATCAAACTGTTATTAACAAACAGATATATTTTATGAAACAATTAATAGCTTTTAAATAATGAAAAAGCGTACTTCGTTTGAAAATTATTATAAAGTTTTTATGGTACAGTCTCATTTACAATATAGGGAAAAGTTGGACAAAACAATAATAGCTAACATTATTGGACTAATAACTATTTGACTATGCTATTAATATCTACTTCTTCTTACTGTATTTTGTTCATTTATCACTTTCTTTAGTAAGTATAGTTATACGCCTTATATAATTTGACGATAAAATTGAAAAAAACAATTTTTTTTATAAAGGCGAAGTATCCCGTTTTGTCTACCTGGTCGGATAAAACGGGATGATTTTTGAATGTGAACAAAGACAATATTGAAGTATATTGACTTAAAAAATAAAATAATATGCATATAAAAATAATATAAAATAAATTTATAGTTTAAAACTGACAAGAATCGCATGAGTTTGGCTGACCAACATTCTCTACCCCTGCCGCAAGCTTCGTGAGCCCAAAGTCGACATTGCTCACCACATTATTAACATCATCAGATTTTGATTTGGAATACAGTTTTGAGCAATAAATTCAAACTTCATCTTCGTCTTCATCATCTGAGGGCTATCCGTTTTTTTTTCTTTCTTGGTTTTTGAACATTGCTATTTTTTCCTTTGCCTTTCCAATTTTGTGTTTTATTCCAAATTTAGTTTGATTATCTTGATGGACTATTTTACCTATAGATACATCTTTAGCTTCTTTATAAGGTGTTGAGGTTAACACAGCTATTTTTCCTCCCCTATGGGGAGATTAAATTTTTCTTTGCTGTTGAAGAAGAGCAACTAGTCTTGGTAGTAAATTATTGACAGAGTACAAACAAAAGGGGATCGCATTTAGCATAAAGTTGGTTACTAAAAAGATGAGGAAAATTATATGACAATTTTCTGTATTTTCATAGCACCTTAGGAGAGTTTGGTGAGGGTACAAGTATCTAGAGGCATATGTATTTGGAGAATTCTCGTTATTACTGCATAACCCTCACTTGCTTTTGTGGATGATAGTGGTGTACGAGGTTTAAAGCGCCGATTATTTGCTAAAAATGGGACCAATCATCGGATCGTTCATCGGTGTTTCTGCTGCGGTTTCAGCTAGTTCAAACATCTAGTCTTCATTTTTGGATTAAGAGAGTTGATAATGGCAGTCTTTCTTAACCATTCACACGCTTGGACGCTAGCTGCTTTCATATAATTCGCCTCCGAAAAGTTTTTCTATTGGGGACTCTGATTGGCGACCTGGATGTTGCTGCATCAACTTTTGAACTTCTGACGTATAATAAAGTTGCTGGGTGGTGACATGAAACTGACGTCTAGAGGCTGCAATCCATGCGGTATGTGCGGAGGTAAGCACAACATTACGAACACCATATATCTGTAGTTTTCTCTATGACCTTGATAATTTTTGTATATGTCGAATTTCGTCTAAAAGTTAAAGGAACATGATATTTTTTGAAGGGTTTTAAAATAATCAATATAAATGGCGGATTTACTGTTAGGGCGAGTATCAATCTAAGCATAGGCTCAAGTTTTGCTCTGGACCTGAAAATAAACCGAGGTAAATGGCATAAATACACCAGAAGGACCCATGAAAATTTTCCACAGTAAACAAGAACACCCGTTCAGCTGAATATATACACCCATACTTGCCTTTTCCTACGCAACGATAAATAGTTCTATCTTATCTTGGCACAGTCAATATACCCGTTTTGTCAACGTTGTTAAATTTATTGGTGGTAGTATTTTATATTTTTCAAGCTAGACCTGCATGCAAAGAAAATATTTTTTTACGGCAGGCCTATTAAAATATATGACTCTAGCTAGATATTATTTGCTCAGGGTACGAAGTTTAACGGTTTGAATGTCATTTTAGAAAGCTGTATAACCAAGCTTTTACCGACCAGTTTTTTGTCTCTATTAATATGGTTATCTATTCCATTGTGTTGAAGCTAATTGGAAAGCCCAAATCTTCAAAATCATTCAAAGTAAAACCAAATAATTAATAATAGAGACTATCACGACATGTCATTTGTTTATAACAATAAGCCATTAGTTTTGTACGAGACCTGAAGATGCTGTTGCATATTGAGTAGAATGCAGAAACCGGTCGTCGGATAGATAATACTGTAAATTGATTGTAGAGTTAAGTCTGAATCTATTATATCTATTACCTATTTGAAATTGATGGAATCTCACTATCAAGCAACAAAATTCATGATTATTAAAAACCAAATACGTTACGTGGATTCTATATAAAACATTGCTCACTCCTATCGAATTGTGTCCGGCTCTGATAAACTGGATCTGGGAGCGGTCCACCAAGGTTCCTTTTCTTTGCTGCAATTTATACTCGTTCAATGAGTTCCATTTTTAACTATTTTTCACTCTGGCTTCAATAGTTGGTCGATGTTATCTACAAATTTTTTTATCTGATTTAGAAGCTTAAGATAACATCATTTGCAGCTACGTGTGCGCATCCATTAGCCAATTACCAACGACACGCCGGACCAAGTTTGTTCATTTGATTATTTTCCGGCATCTTTGAATAACACCTAAAAAAATAAATTTTAATTTGGCTCTGTTAAAGTATCTTCTCGTTTTTGGGGTTGGTTAAAACTGGGGATAGTATTCCAGTTTTAGACGTATAAGGATTTTAACAAGAGCTAGGAGTCATGCGATTTAGTGCATAATTAACTTTTTTTACTTAACAAAATTGCACATTACCTTCTTAACACCAACCACTACTCGATATTCTAGTTTACCCGCCCAACTAACACAGAGAATAATGTTTTTGAACATTTTTCAACAAAAAAAAACAGTTATCGGAAATCACAATTATTCGGCAAAACACACGTCATAATACATAAAGAAACATAACAAAATAACAGCACGAGATCAACAAATACAATCAGAAGTAACCTCCAGTCTTATTCATTGATAAAAGGTAACTGTAAGAGATTAACTCCTGCGGTCGTTAGATTGCGTCCGGCCGCTTATTTTAACATAATCGTCG
>OU898281.1:60230061-60296041 GCA_918026665.1 Diabrotica balteata
AAACTAAAACTGATTTAACTTTCTTATTTAATGTTTAGCAGTACATGTTGTTCCTTTCACGGCTTGACAAAAAATGCTAATAATCACATTGTGATAGTTCGTGCATGAGTGACATAAACAGTAGCGTATTATTGAACTTTTACAAATACCCAATTACAAATACTCTTTTCAAATCTTAATTAATATATTACACTGGACGTAAGTAAAATAAATTAACTAATATAATTAAATCATATTGTTAAAAACTAAACATTAAAAGTAGTAATAAAGTTGACACTTTGATATAAATGATTAAATTTAGTAAGTGTAACTAAAATTAGTAAACACTTTGATATAAGTTATCAGTTACCACTGCACCGTGCCTATAGTAAGTGGACATATGGTACTAACTGCTTTTTTGGTAAGACCCTTTGTAGTAAGAAGAGTAACGACTCTGGTTACACTATCTGGACCAAAATGAAGAAAATGAACAAGACCCATCAACCAACTTAACAGGTGCTGTCCATAATTCTTAACCCTCCGTTACTCGCGCCTATTTCAGGAAAGTGTCAACTCGCGGGGTGTCTGCAGCACCCTATTATTTTATCTTACTTTTTGTCTAAAGAAATAAAATCCAAACTTTTTTATATTTCAGGTATATAATGTTAAAAGTTTGTCACAAAATAAAACTATTTATTTCAGCAAATATTGCAGTCTACATGTGTAGTCGCTGAATTTTATAAACATAGATTTTAGGAATAAAATTGCACACAAATGAGCAAAAATAAAAAAAATAAATAAAGTAAAAAAGGTGAAAGCAACAATTTTTTATTATATATAAAGAACAATAAAAACTTAGAATAAATTTACTGGCCTCGGTAGCATGCATCACATATTGTGTTCATATGGCTTAGGCACATATTTTTATTGCAATTTTTGCATCCACTCTTACATTTAATGTCTTTTTCTCGTAGACATATAGTGCATCTTGCCTTTTTTTATAGGCACATGATCATTGTTATGTTCCTGCATTACCTAGGACTCTTTCAAAGAGTTTTGGAATAGATTGTATTTGTGACCTAGCTTCCATCTGTGGTTGTACCAGAGTAAATCCAATATCTTCTAGAAACTTCGATCTGGGAATTTTTTTAGTAGGATTATTAGAGAAATAAACGATGTGGAAATTAATTGCAGCTGTATTTAACAAATGATAAAATATACTCAAGGACCAAAGACGACAAGTTCTTGACACATTATATGTCTGGCATTTTTGGTCTACACTATCAACCCCACTCTTGGTTTTATTAGAAAATAATATTATGTCAAGGTTATTCACATTTGTAGAAACTTCAACTACAGTATTGTCATTTATGTAGGTAGTTGATAATAAAATTACATTTTTATTTTGCTTTGGGCAATATGAAACGAAAGTCATTGGTATTTTTTGATGGAATCCAAATAGAGATTGCCCAGGAACCTTATTAGTGACAAAGCATGGTGGTATCTCTTTTTTGTTTTTTCTAATTGTACCCACTAACGATAATTTATAAGATAGTAATGTTTCTGCTAATAGTATGCTGGTATACCAGTTGTCCGTTGTGATGTTTCTTCCCGAACCGAAGAGTGTATGACACAAACGCTGCACAATATCAATGGGCTTATAGCTAACTTGAAAAGGACCATCTGGCTGCTTTCCAATATAAGGTTCAAATTGTAAAGTATAAAATGTCTTGGAATCACATATAGCGAAAATTTTAAGACCATATCGTGCAGGCTTGTTTGGTGGATACTGTCGAAAAGAGCATCTACCCCTAAAATTTAAAAGTTGTTCATCAATGGTGGCGAATTCGCTAAGCGAATAATTTGCGAAGCAATTATTATTGAACTGATTTCAAATACTTCTAATGGAAGCAAACGTGTCTAGCAATATTCTTTCTTCGCGGGTATTTATATTGTCAAACCTTAGACATTTTATGAGAAAGTAAAAACGGTTGTAACTCATAGTTTTGTAAAACGTTTGAATTCTAAGACTTGAAATATCCCACAAATCTTTGATATTCCTATGGCTGGATTTACAAATGCCAGATAATATTAGTAATCCAACTAAAGCACGAATTTCTGTCTCATTGGTTTCTTTGCAGTCCCTCTTACGTTTATAATTGGCCGAAAGTTTACTAACAAATATGTTGGTACTTTCTGTAACTTCTTTGATTATGTTATATGTTTAGTTATAAACAAATTAAAACCTTCAATAACAGACTTACAGTTTCCGGCAATATTTATTGTTCCTGGTCGATGAGAAATACTTCTAGTTCTCACCTGCTAACGACTCTTCTCCTTTTTTATCATTTAGTGATTTTGTCTTTTCCAACATAAAAACGATTTCCGTCTTCTTGTTCGTCATCACTTGTCAAGTCCTCGTCACTAGAAGATTCATTTATAACTTTATGCTCACTATCTGGTTAAGAATCACTTCATATTTGGTTCAATTCTTCATCTGAAGGATATTCTTCTTCTGATGGTATTTCGTCATCGCTCGTACATTCATTAAAAAGTTTGAGTAATCGCGCTTGTTCGGCCTCATATTCGCCCACTTCTTCTAAAAATAATATTGGAAATATTATATAGACAAAGTACATGTTCAGACTACCATATATGTGTAAAAAGAATAAATATACTTACCGGCAAAAAATAAATATGATAAACAAAATATAACTTAACTACTCGCGGGGTGTTTGCAGAACCCCAAGCACTTGCTTAAGGTACAACGACTAACAGTACATGGATCAGATTCTTCCAGGTGGTAGACACGACGAAAATATACAGCTACACAGGCGCACGGCAACGATGATATTATTGCGTAAACAATATTAACAGTGATATACGCACGGGGTGTTCATAACACCCCGCGCGAGTAACGGAGGGTTAATAAGGCCTAAATTTCTCTGCTGAATGTTTGACATGTATACCATTTTTGTGGGCTCTGCAGTTCAGATATATAAGCCAAAGATCATCGTCGCCAAAAGTGGTGTCAAATCTGCTGTAGTCTTTAAAATTTATGAAGTTTTCCGGAATTGATTTCTGTATTGATCAAATGTATTACTAGAATGTGAAAACACTTGTTTGTCTTACTCTTTTGCGCTGGTTCACTGGTAAATAGATTTTAATTGAAACGCAGTGGACTGTAATTTTGTTTAATAGTAATAGAATAGAGATGTTGCAAGTCTAGGGTATCTGCACACTCTTACTTCTACTTACTTCTACTAAAAATGGAATGCGCACAACCAAGTGCGGTGTTGACATGGTTGCCATTTAAAAAATAATAAAAAATCCGAACATAGCCCCCTTTTGAAGGGCACCTTCAAAAATATACATATACACAAAATAATGAAATAGTAACATAACTAAATACATGATACAAAAAGTAAAACATAAACACAAAATAATTGTCAATTAATAATGTCGTCTTGCATGGGTAAAGGGCACAAATGTCTTATTGAACGAGTAACTGTTGCATACCTGGTGGTTAGTTCTGCTACTCTGGTCTCTCTGTCTCTGCCTGGATGTAGTTTAGTAATTCATTCTGTACTTCATTGACAGGGAGGAACAGAATCAGTTTTAATCAGAACCAAGGTCCCTAGTCGAATATTGGTGGATGGATCCTTCCATTTATACTGCTGATGGAGTTGAGATACATATTGTTTAGAAAATTGGCTCCAAAATTGTTGATACAGCTGTTGAACATGCTGAACAAGCGACAGCTGGCTATATTGTCTACGTCATACTCTGGCAATGACGTGAGAGGTCTACCAATTAGGAAATGGGAAGGTGTAATAGGAGATAGATCATTAGGACTACTTGACATTTCAAATAATGGTCGTGAATTCAATATATCTTTTACTTGTATGATAAGTGTATTAAAGTTGTCAAATGTTACATTATTATTAATATACGTTTTAAATGATGTTAAGTGCTTTTAACAGCTGCTTCCCACAGCCCCCCATGATTGAGTGTATAAGGAGGAATGAAAATCCACTTTATTCGTAGCTCGCTTGTAGCCTGTTCAATAGAACTATAATTGTTTTGTAAATCAGTAAACGTAATCAATAAGCAACGAGTCTTATAAGTTTAATAAGGGATGAGAAATCTTTAAATAAAAACTTAAAAGAAATGACTCTAAATAGAGCTTGAACCGATTTTTTTATTTCGGGAAGAGGCATTTGGGAATCACTACTTTGGAATTCCCATGAAATCTCCCTCTTTAGGAAGAGACAATAGTTTTGGACTATGCCACCAAGCACAGCAAGTTTAAAAATAGAAAAGCTTATTTTATATGAAAGCAAATCCGCTGGATTTTTGACTTGAAGTAACATGTCTTCAACTGCGAGCTCTGTCATTGATTAAATCTCACTAATACGATTGGCTGCAAAAGAGTTTATGTAAATAAGATGGCATGTTTATCCAACCAAGAACTATTTTAAAATCGGTCTAATAGAATGAGCTTTAAAATTGAAGCCTCAATGAATCATTTACTTTATTAACAAGCTAAGCCAATATAAGAGCTGCATATAGTTCGAGACAAGGTATTGAACATAGATAAAAGAACCATATGCTAGTTTACTAGATATACTAAATAATAGAGAATATTTAATTTTCCTTGATAACGGCAGAGAATTAACCTTGTAAGAAAGTGCGTTCGAGGTGCAGATGTAACCTTGTTACATATGACATCGGGATATTGACTGAAATCAAAAGAATTTTTATAAAAAAAGAAGAATAATTCTTCTTTTCTACCTTCAACATGAAGTTGCGGTTTTTGTGGGTTTTTAGATTTTAGATTTTTTTGTTGTGTTATATTTGAAAAAATACACTTTGTGTTGTAATGTTTTTATTTAAAATTTAAAATGTATTTTTCAATATTTTTAACATGTTTGTGACAGTGTTCGTCACCACAAGGACCAACTCAACATTTTCAATGTAGGTTTTTAAATGTTGATTTCCACCACTTATACTTAATAGACTTTCCATTTAGGTGCTGATAAAGGTGACAGCCTATCACCGAAAATTTCACATTTAGAATAAAGTTCTACACCAAACTGGCTTATACCATCTCTAGCTGATCCCTGATTTCACGCTTTCCCGAAAGTTACCTACCAAAGTATATATATTATATAATATATATATATATATATATATATATTATATATATATTTATACAAAATACCAGTTTTGTATAAATTATTAGGGCTGTCGTCAGAAGGTTGGCCGAGATGTTGGAGAAACACTCTTTTGACTTTTTGTCAAGCTTTCGGAATTATTTTCTTCCTTCTTCAGGATACTGTAGTATATATAAAAAAATGTGTGAATATTTAAAAAATATCATAATTTGTCAGTTTACGTACTAGTCGTTGAGATTATTTAAAATAAACTTGGACACTCAACATTAACAACACAAATATAAAATATAATAATGGACAATACATTCTGGAAATTTTAAAACTTGGACACTCAACATTAACAACACAAATATAAAATATACTAATGGATAATACATTCTAAAAATTTTAATAATTTTGGTCAAGATAGTAAAACTTCTTGTTTATTTTATGACTTCTTTTGATAGTGTGTTTTGACTCTGATACATAGAGAATTAAAAGTAAAAAAATCTTATTAAAAATTAATGAGTTGTTCTTAATATTGTATTTGTTTTTAAGAAACAAGAGGCCAATTTTGGGGAGTTTTGGGAGAAAATTGTGAAGGGAAAGGAGAACCGAAAATGAGTTTATTTAAAATCTCTATGGAGTAGGAGGTCTCTAGTAGTGTAGATCTCAACTTTTTTAGTCCCTTTTTTCTGAAATCGATGTGTGACTGCCACGATAGATAAGCATGTCCAAAAACGAAATCTTACCATCTACCTCTCTCCCTACCGTAAACTTTAGGTGTTACGCATTGGGAGTTAAAAGTGTTTAAAACATCAGTTAGTTTGTCTTCAGGGACCGAAAAAACCAAATCATCTACATATCGTTTGATAAACAGTATGTGAAAAGGTATGTTTTCTTTACAAGTTGTTATAAGTTCATCCAAAACAAAGTTACATAGTATTGGGATATTTTGCTGCCCATTGGAGTGCCAAATATTTGTTTAAAAAAAGTACTGGTAAACAAAAAGATGCTAGAGTCAAATATAAATGTTAAAATATGCGGAGAGATCCTTTTCCAGTTGTTTTTGATGCTATTCATATATAGCATTGAGAATAGCACATATATATATATAATATAATATATATATATATATATATATATATATATATAGATATATATATATATATATATATATAATATATATATATATATATATATATATATATATATAAGTAAACTTTAAATATTGGGTATGCAGCAATAAAATAATATATATAAATATCTGTTCTATGATCCATTGCATTATTATTTATATTATATTGGCCATCTAGATGAAATGTTCTCCTATTTGTTACTACTAGATAAATGCAACAATAAGACAAACAATAATTTATCAATTGACATTTAAGTAACTAAAAAGTTCATTTTTGAGGAATTTATTTTTTTACAAAGTTAGTTTGTTTAAATTTAATAATTTTTGTTTACACACAGATACTGGGGTCATACAAAACAAAATCACAATAAATTGTAACGTTTTTAGAATTACGACCTTATTTATTTATGTTAATTTAATAGGCTTTGTTTTAAAACATTGACAGGTTGAAGTGCCACTTCCTAATGATATTAACAAATATAAAATAATTTATATTTCCACGATATACCTAATAATAAGCCTATAATTTGTTGTACTAGCAGTTGCTTGATATTAGGGATGTGAGATTTTCACTTGCCAATGTCAATATCAATGTCATAGATTTGTTTAAAAATAATTAAGTTTGTGTGAATGTTAATTAATTTTTTAAAATTTTAAATATAGGAATAGGTTTTAGCTCAACAGACTGTGATAAATTTTATCAACAATTTATATAAAATCATTTATGAGACAACCTCATTAAGTTTGTAAGTATCGAATTTTTAATTAATTATACAAATTTGTAAAAATTATTCATCACATTTGTAGCTCCCTGATGAAGGACATAACCAATGTCCGAAAGCTTGGAATAAAAATTTAAAAGAGTACACCTTTCATTTTTATTGCTGCATACCCAATATTTAAAGTTTACTTCCTTACGTGCTCAGCAAATACTTCTGGTTCATTGTTATATTTATATATATATATATATATAATATATATATATATATATATATATATATATAATATATATATATATATATATAGCTACATTTATGTTTCTTCTTTCCCAACCAAAAAAAAATAAATAAAAATAGCCATCGAAATAAAATTTTAAGATATCAGTATAAACAAATTGTATATAGTAATTTAAGATAAGATTTAGTGTAGATAAGAATAGAAATTGAAAACCTGTTTCCGTGTCCAACAAAAATTGTTAACTAAGACATTTTATCTGTAAGTTAATATTTTCATTGTTTATATAATCGAGTATTAAATGACAATATTCTAATCTTTTGAAATATGTATAAATTGTGTATTGACAAAACCAATTTTAAAATAAGCTATTTAGTTTTTCTCTGAAACCGAAATTAGGCTTTTCCAAAATCATGGTAAACACATTTTGAGCTTTTGATTGGACGGTCGTTTTAAATGGGAATTTGTGAGCCGATCAGGAGAACCGGAAAAGTTAGTGATAATTTGGTCATCGAAGGAAACAGTCGTTTGTCTCAAGATAGGTGTGGTTCGTGAGTTGGATACCGGCATGTAAGAAAAGAAGTGAATAGTTTTGCAGAAGGAGATAACAAGTAGATTAAAAGAGGTCTTTGTATCTACCGTGGGCATTTTGTGAAGATATGTGAAAGTAGTTTTACGGCATTAAGTTGACAAAAGGAAGTCCTTGTGTCATAAAGTAAGTGCACCTGCATTTCCTGTGCATGCACTAGAAAAGGACCTGCATGCTAAGATAAAGTGATCGAAGCGAATAGAAAGCTAGATTTAATTGTTTTGATGTTGGTGTTGAAGATATCTATGTCGCTAGTTTTTTAGTATTATTTTGCACTGCCTCATCATGTTGTTTATGGCGAGCAGTCTATCTCACAAATAAAAAAAGAATTTTATATAGTTGATCAAGAATAAATCTTTTTGATGCTTAAGTTGTTTGCAAAGTCGAAATACAGGGCGAACAATCACAGGGCTACGACAGGGAGATGCGACAGGGAGACAAATAGACAACAGAGGAAACCTTTTTAATAAATCATTCCAAATTTTGGCATATGCAGATTATGTTAACTTAGTTACCCGCACAACACGCAAACTAGAAGAAATATATACCACCTTGTCAAATGCCTCAAAAAATATGGGCCTGCAAGTAAATGGAAAGAAAACTAAGATAATGGCA
This sequence comes from Diabrotica balteata, assembly GCA_918026665.1. NCBI lineage: Eukaryota > Metazoa > Arthropoda > Insecta > Coleoptera > Chrysomelidae > Diabrotica > Diabrotica balteata. The sequence continues at coordinate 60,238,493 of OU898281.1, forward strand.
TCAACACCCAACAATAGAGCCAGAAACATCGGCCACCAATTCACTGTTGATACCTCTACCTTTAAAGTGATGGACAAATTCACATACTTAGGCTCCCTGATCACCAAGGAAAACGTCATGACGAAAGAAATCAAGCGAAGAATAATATTAGCAAACAAATGCTATTTTTGATTGAGTAGACATATGAGAAACAGAAACTTAAGCCAAAAAAACAAAAATAATCATATAAAAACCCTTATACAACCAGTGTTGACATATGGATCGGAGACATGGACCATTTCCAAGGCAGATAAAAACCTCCTGATTATATTTGAGCAAAGGATCCTAAAAAGAATATTCGGTGGCAGCTGTGAAACTGGTGTTTGTAGAAGGAGGTACAACTACGAGAAGTATCACAGATATAAATATATATTTGGTGGTAAAGACGTAGTATCTTTTATAAAAATACAAAGACTAAGATGGGCAGGATATCTGGCAAGATCACAGCAGAACAACCCTCCTAAAAGAATCCTTATGTCACAACCTGAGGGAATTAGAAGTAGAGGTAGGCCAAAACTCAGATGGAGGGATGGTGTAGATGAGGATGGTAGACAAACAGGCGAAGCAAACTGGCAACAGTTGGCAATGAATGCAACTGACTGGCGTAATAGACTTGAGAAGGTCGAGGCTCTTTTATAGGGCTGTAGCAACAATAATGATGATGATCAAGAATAAGTCTGTATATTTTAAGTTATTCACAATATAATATACAAGTAGCGTTGCTTGAATTTTCCGTCTCTGTTCCAGTGTTACAAATTTAAAAGTTTTAAGCATACTTCGGTAAGACACCAAGTATGGATAAGAATTATATTTTATAACATACAGATACCTTAAAAACCTTTTTGTACATTTTTAATTAAATCTATATTTACTTCTGCACGGGTTAACCAAACTACAGAAGCATACTCAAGATGTGATCTTACCAATGAATTATATAGTTTCATTATGCTATCTATTATCTTAAAATGTTTGGTGTTTCTAATTTTAAATTCTGACATCCTAAAAGCCTTATTAGTAGCAATGTGATAGTGATCATTGAAGTGCAAGCTATGCTGAAAATTCACATCTAGATCTTTACACATGGATTTTTTATGCAATTCTCTATTATTGATATATTAAACCATTTTAATAAAGTTTCTGTTACGTGTGAAGGTCATCACTGAAAACTTGTCAAAATTAAGACCCATTCTATTTATCTAAAACCAATTAAGTATCGCATTCAAATCTAGTTGTAATAGTTGGCAATCACATTGATCTTCTACAACTCTAAACGTCTCAAAATCATCTGCAAACATTAAACAAGGAAATTTTACGACAACTAGAAAGGTCATTTATAAAGCAAGCAAATAAGAGTGGTCCCGGGATGATGCTCTGAGGAACTTCAGAAGTTACGAAATATTCTTCTGAGAAAAAATTAACAACTCTAACTTGCTGACTTCTATCTGCTAGGTACGAATTCAGAAATATTAATGCATTAATTTCGAGGCCAAAGGTGCCCAGTTTTTCTAGTAATAAACCATGATCAACCCTATCAAATGCTTTTGCACAATCAGTGAAGATTACATCCGTTTGCCTCTTAGTATTTATGGCACCTGCAGCATATTGTGTGAAAATATTTAAATTTGTAGGTGTTGATCTATCTGGTAAAAATCCATGTTGATATTGATTAAAAGATTTGATAAAATGTTGTTGTGTAAAATAGATTCTGCAATAATCCTCTAACTTTTTTTTATTAAATAATAATTAAATTTTCTCCTTTTATCGAAACTAAAATATTTTTTTCTAAAGGGTAAATGTCTAATTTTACAGGTCTAAAAAAATAATTAAAACATGAGTCACTTTCTACATTTCTGATATCTGATTTTAATCGGTTACCAAATCGAATCTTATCGTTTACAGAATCAAATCGAATCCAATACAATCACTTATAGAATTGAATCGATTATAAAATTTGATTATCAATTCAATTATCGAATGGATTTTATTTGATTCGATTTTATTAATAAACGATTCGATTCGATATTTGGTTTTTATGATAGTTTTAACTCTGTAATTATAATAATTTATCGATATCGATCAAATAGTGTGTATGCATATTCTATATCGGTGCCAGGGTCCTAATCCTATTTTTATGATCATTATTATCAGCATATTGTTATTAAAAAAAGTAGAGAAATAATAAACTGTTATTCGTTGTCATATAAAACTAGTGGTAAAATAGGTCTTTAACCTAAATAGAAAAAGAAAATTAAACCAAAAAACTCTTGTTAGTAAAACTACTTACTTCTAATTTTTAACATTTTTTTAATTTCGATTTGTTTAAATTTTTCTCTGCAACCAATTTCTCATTAATATTGATTATAAATACTTTATTATAGATGATCCATTTGTTTGTTTCGCCGACTGGGGTACTATAGGATACAGAAGTATATTTCTAAGAGTGGTTGCAGTTATTTGTTTTTGGAGTCTTAATTTTGGTTTATTATTTTGTGTAACCTATATGATCTTGCATAAACGGCATATTGAGGATGTTGTGGACGATGCTTCTGTTATTTTCTTTATGCTCTATGTAAGTATGTTCTATATCATTCAACATATCAAAATGTTATTAACAAACAGATATATTTTATGAAACAAATAATAGCTTTTAAATAATGAAATAGCGTACTTCGTTTGAAAATTATTATAAAGTTTTTATGGTACAGCTCATTTACAATATAGGGAAAAGTTGGACAAAACAAAATAGCTAACATTATTGGACTAATAACTATTTGACTATGCTATTAATATCTACTTCTTCTTAACTGTATTTTGTTCATTTATCACTTTCTATGTATAAGTATAGTTATACGCCTTAATAATTTGACGAACAACATTGAAAAAATCAATTTTTTTTATAAAGGCTAAAGGATATTGATCAATCCATAAATTTTTTAGATTTAAAAATTAGCACACTTCAAAACAAACATGACTTCTCCATATTTCATAAACCTACCCATACTGACACGACTATACACAATTCATCATCCCATCCAACACAACATAAACTGGCAGATTATCATAGTATGTTAGATAGATTAACAGAAATTCCGATGTCAAAATACAACTTTGAGACAGAATTAAATGTAATTAAGCAAATAGCAGTAAACAACGGATACAACGAACAAACAATTAATAAAATGGTAAATCAAAAACTACACAAGAAAGCCCTGAAATTAGTATTTCCACCACCAGAGAAAAAACCCAGTACCTTCTGCTCGATTACAACAGGCAAAATAACAACAAAAATTGCCAAACACATAAAAAAGAAAGGAAAAACACCAGCTTTCCGAACAAAGAACAACCTAGGCAAATATATTAAAAATAACAAGAGCCAAGATAAAAAACATTTCAATAGTGGTGTGTACAAACTTCAATGTGGCGACTGCCCAAAACTTACATCGGTCAAACTGGTAGAAACTTTGATAAACGAATAGCAGAACATAAAAGGGCTTTCAAGGATAGAAAAACAGATTTGACATACGCACTTCACCTTCTAGATCATAATCATTCTTTTAATGACAAATTTAAAATTCTTCACATTCAAAATAAAAGTCTTAAGCTATCTTTGTTAGAATCTATGGAAATCAACAAATTAAAAAACACAGATATAATTCTGAATGACCAACTTGAGACAAACAGTTCCCACCTTCTCAACCTCTTTCATTAGAGACTATAAATTTGTAAACCCAAGCCAAAAATAGATCACTTGAGAAAGGCAATCAGCCGAAACAGCTGTAGTGATAAGATTTAAAATAAATTTTGTGGAAGTTTGAAAACAAAGTTTTCAGTGTTTAATTGTTACGTTAAGTATATTGACTTGAAAAATAAAACAATATGCATATAACATTAATATAAAATAAATTTATAGTTTAAAACTGACAAGAATGCATTTGACCAACATTATTCGAAGATTTTGGCTGACCAACATTATCTATCCCTGCGTAAGCTTCGTGAGTCCAAAGTCGACATTGCTCACACATTATTCAACCATCATCAGATTTTGATTTGGAATACAGTTTTGAGCAATAAATTCAAACTTCATCTTCGTCTTCATTATCTGATGTGCTATCCGTTATTTTTTTTTTTTCTTGGTTTTTGAACATTGCTTATTTTTTCCTTTGACTTTCCAATTTTGTTTTTATTCCAAATTTAGTTTTGATTTCTTGATGGGCTTTTTACCTATAGACATCTTTAGCTCTCTTTATAAGGTGTTGAGGTTAACACAGCTATTTTTCCTCCACTTTTGGGAGTAAATTTTTCTTTCTGTTGAAGAAGAGCAACTAGTTCTTTGGTAGTAAATTATTGACAGAATACAAACAAAAGGGGATCGCATTAGCATAAAAGTTGTTATTAAAAAGATGAGGAAAATTAATATGACAATTTTCCGTATTTTCAAGCACCTTAGGAGATTTGGTGGAGGTGTACAAGTATCTAAAGGCAATGTATTTGGAGAATTCTCGTTTTCTGCATAACCCTAAACTTGCTTTTGTGATGATAGTGGTGTACGATGTTTAAAGCGCCGATTATTTGCTAAAATGGGACCAATCATCGGATCGTTCATCGGTGTTTCTGCGGTTTCAGCTAGTTCAAACATCCAGTCTTCATTTTTGGATTAAGAGGTTGAATGCTAGTCTTTCTAAACCCATTCACAACGCTTTGGACACTAGCTGCTTTCATATATTCGCCTCCGAAAAGTTTTTCTATTTGGGAGACTGTGATTGGTCGACCTGGATGTTGCTGCATCAACTTTTGAACTTCTGACGTATAATAAGTGCTGGGTGGTGACATGAAACTGACGTCTAGAGGCTGCAATCCGTGCGGTATGTGCGGAGGGAAGCACAACATTACAACACCAATATCTGTCGCTTTCTCTATGACGTCAATATTTTTTGTATATGTCGTATATTTGTATAAAATTTAAAGAACATGATATTATTTGAAGGGTTTTAACAACTCAATAAAATGGCGGATTTACTGCCAGGCGTAGTATCATCTAGCAGCTCAAGTTTTGCTCTGGACCTGGGAAAAACGAAGGTAGGTGGCATAAATACACCAGGAGGACCCATGAACAATTTCCACAGTAACAAGAAACACCACGTTCAGCTGAATATATACGCCCAACTTGCCTTTTCCTACGCAACGATAAATAGTTCTATCTTTTCTTTGGCACGGTCCGTATACCCGTTTTGTCAACGTTGTAAATTTATTTGGGTAGTATTTTATATTTTTCAAGCAGACCAGCAAGCAAAGAAAAATATTTTTTTACGGCAGACCTATTAAAATATATGACTCTAGCTAGAGATATTAGCTCAGGGGTACGAAGTTTAACGGTTGAATGTCTTTTTAGAAAGCTGTATAACCAAGCTTTACCGACCAGTTTTTTGTCTTTATTAAATGGATTATCTAATCCATTGCGTTGAGCTAATTGGAAAACCAAACTTTAAAAATCATTTAAAGTAAAACCAAATAGTCGTAATTCTATTAACAAAACTCCTGTTATTGTTCCGCTCTGAAAACCGGTCTGTGACGCCCAGTCCTTTCTTTGCTGAATTTTCTCGTTCAAGAGTTCCATTTTTAATTTTTTTTTACTCTGGCTTCAATAGTTGTTCGATGTACCCCAAATTCTGATTTAGAAGCCTTAAGATAACCCATTCTTGCGCCAAAAACTTCTTCCACTGCTTGGCGCATAATTTCCTTGGCCCATTCCAAGACTGCCGACCAGTTTTTCTTTTATATTTTCCCATCTTTTAATAACCCTAAAAAAATTAAATTTAATATGCTTGTTAAGAAGTATTTCGTTTTGGTTGGACAAAATGGGATAGTATCCAGTTTTAGATATAATGGATTTTAACAAGAGCTATGAGTCATGCCGATTTAGGTACACAATTTACCTGTTATTTACACGGTCACAGCTCTTGTCAAAATCCATTACCTTTACCCAACCACTCGATATTTCAGTTTACCCAACTAATCACTGAATAATGTTTTGAAATTTTTCAACAAAAAAAAAACAAAAAGAGGTTAGTCTTTGTAAATGGGTATATTTATTTAAAAAAACCCTTAAAAGGGGTACATCAATAGAACAAACGTTTTCGGACCACACAGTCCATCATCAGGTTTTAAAATCGAAAAATGCTAGGTCACAATGCCTGAGTTACCAAAATACTAGGGTAAAAACCCTTAGTTCCCAGCTGTTCTCCGCGTGTAGAGGTTCTCTCTCACCGGCTCTGGAACTCGATTCAGCCATGTGTTACATTACATTCATCGATCGCCACACGACATCGATACCGTGCGGTTTGGCGAACGATGTGTGTGCCCGCTCACATTTGTTTCTTCGCGCGCCACCAAAGGAATTTGTTCGATCGAACTTTTATCGATGTGTGTGCGCCCAGCCTAACCATTTACAGGCATTTTAACGTCCCACGGACTGCTGCGCTAAGGTCTGTGGATAGCACCCCCTCCACTACTTTTCAGTCTTGAGACCACTCATTTAGATTTATGCTTCCCAGTACTTTAAGTTACTCTGTTGTGAACCTTACGGTGGATTATAGTGATTCCGTTCCGTTTTGTTTTCAAGTAACGCTGTGGTTGCGGTCCTCTGGACATCACGACGGTGAAATGTTACAAATTTCAATTATATCGGATATTCAATAAAATAATTTTGTTTATTTCTCCTAGTCAAAAATGATAAAGTATCCTGTTTCAAAACAAGTTCGATACGATGATAATAATTTTGAAAATAAAGTAACGGAACTACTTGATTCGCTTAACTCTGATGTGGAATTGTCTGATCAGAAAGACGCTGATTTTATACTCAGTACCACGAAACCGAGTAAGAGGAGTCTGCTGACGAGAAACCAGTTGAATTAAGTATAATTCAATCAATCTTCTGAGAAATCATCTCCTGATACTGAAAATGTTGAAGGCAGAAAAGAATCAAAATCATTTTATGGCCGAAATAGATTCAAATGATCGACAACTGCACCTTACAAAATTGTACAAACACGAGCTGATAATCTCATAAAAATAACAACTTCCAATTTATTAGCAGCAAAAGTAGAGCCCACTGTTGCCTGGAAACCTATATTTACAGCAGATATGACACAAGAGCTTATTAAGTAGACAAATAATAAACTTGAAGATGTCAGATCTAAATATTCAAATCACTCAAGAAGGGAACTCCACAATATCACAGTTAAAGAAATAAATTGCTTTCTAGGTTGACTGACTTATACAGCTGTGTCTAAATCAAACCATGAGGATATAGCCTCCTTATTTGCAACAGACGGAACAGGACGAGATATTTTTAGATATTCTTTGTCTACAAAATATTTTCCGCTCTTATCAACTGTTTGAGATTCGATAGTCCAGTTGATCGACAAGAACGAAAAAAACTGACCCAGGTGCTGGAATAACGGAATTACTTGAAAACTTTAATCAAAGCTCACAAAACTCATTCTCTGTAGGGTCTAATACAACTGTTGATGAAATATTAATAGCATTTCGTTCCAATTATTGCTTCAAAATGTGTATGCCATTAAAACCGGCTAAATATGGATTAAAATTGCAATATCTTGCCGACGCCAGAAAGTGTTATATTTATAACACATATCTATATTGTGGTAAGCTTAGTGATAGTAGTGGACTCTCTGAAGCATAAAAAAAATTGGTATACCTACCCAAGCTGTTATTGGATTGTGCAGACCAATATTTGGCAATAACCGTAACGTTAATACACATAATTGGTATACATCAATGGAATTAGCACAAACTCTTAAAACTAACGTTCTCACTCTTGTGGGAACAATAAAAAAATAAAAGGGAAGTTCGTAATGAATTTTTACCCTCACGTAATAGAAACGTAAGTTCTTCACTTTATGGTTTATCATACAATTCTTTCACAAGTTCCGAAGAAAAACAAGGCAGTTTTATTTCTTTCTTCCGCTCATCATGCAATAGAAACAGATCCGTTTACTGAGAAAGATAAAATACATGTATTTTATAACAACACTAAAGGTGGCTTTGATTAAATGGATCAAAAATGTAGTGTTTATTTTTCAAGTTGCCGAACCCGTGGTTGGACAATGGCAATATTTTTCCGAATTTTTGACATAAGTACAACAAATTCATTTATTATAGATCAATTACATCGTGATAGAGACATTTTTACTAGTATGGAATTCATGAAGATTATTGCTAAACAGTTGATTGAACCATATATGAGAGAACTGTTTTATAATTAAAGACTACTACGTGAACTTCGAATGTCAATCGGTCGTATCCTAGTGGAGAAAAATGTGGCATACAATAAAACTAATGCTGGTTCATCCGACAAAATAACACGAGAAAATCGAAAAACTTGCTCCATATGTCTACCAAAAAAGAAGAGGAAAACTGCATATTTGTGTATTTCCTGCAAAAGACCTATTTGCTTAGAGTTTAGAGTGTTGCTAAAAAATTTTGCCTAGATTGTGCGGAAAGCGAAGTGTAAAATGACCCGTAAATTACGTGTACACGTTTTTTAGTTTATTTGGTTTTTTTTTATAGTAGCATTTTTATGTTCATTTGTCATTCAACAGTTTGTATAAGTATGAACTTCGATTAATTTTTTTTATTATTAACGATTTTTTTCAAGTAATGTCTGCTCGTGTTTTTTTGATGGCAACATTTTTAGAAAATATATTTCAACAGAAATTTTCAAAACAATTTTTGTCCTGAAAAGATTTTATATACAATGCTTAATTATATTTAACATAATATACTAAAATTGAAAAACTAGCTTTTCTTCCTTAATAATGCATGGTTTTAATTGTTACATACGCTATCCCCGGGACGTCAGAACGCCGTTTACTAACAAACTATTTGCCACGCCAGTTGAGGGTTAAGTTAGCGGGGACAAATGAGTGGAATCCAATTTAACCTACGTAATATTTTTTAGCCCATTTTTCACTAATTTATTACCACCCCATTAATTTCTCACCACCAAACCAACCTTAAGGATAGTGTTGCCCAAAATCGTTCTTGGTCTTGCAGATTAGTCTTGTTCTTACGTTTTCGCAAGACCAAGACTGCCTAATTTTAGCAAAACCAAGACCAAGACTGACCATGCAAGATTGAAGCAAGAACAAGACTAAGCCTGCGAGACTATTGCGGCTTGCAGTTAGAACTGAGTGTCGTTTTAGCGAGTACAGTAGTTCAGGTATATGCTTAAAGAATCTATGAGACGCAAAAAAATATGTAATAAAATTTGAAAAACAAAATATCCATTAAAAGAACATTTGATACGTGCTCAGAGGTCATAATTACAATTAATTAAATTAATTGTCAGATTTTAAGAATAGGTGCCCTCTAATCATAAAATATTCTTCTTGTATTGCGACGTCGACAGTAATATCATATCAAAACTTTTTAAAAATATGTAACCTTAGCTAATAAAAAAATATATACTATTAAGGACACCCACTTAATAACTCATTTTTTTTTCAAATATAATTTGGTTAAGAGGAATCTAATTCAACAAATCTTATCGGCCCCTAAACATGGCTTCTGCTGAGTGTGCGATTAGATCATTCGGTTGTACAAAAATTTGCTGAAGAGCGCGGCTAATATTCAAAAGTAACGAGACAAATTAATAACAAAATACCGAAATATTTAGAATAACGAAGTAACGATATAATATAATTCTCGGTTTGATATTCGGTACTTCATCATCATCTTTGGCTCGACAATCCTCTGTGGATCGTGGCCTGCTCTAAGATTCGTCGCCATTCTTTTCGATTTTTGGCAACATGTTGCCATCTTCTGAGTTTTAATATTCGTAAGTCGGTTTCTACTCCATTATATTCGGTACTTAACGAACATAAAGTAACTAATAGTAATAGTTACTTTTTAGACATCCTTGTTCCCGGAGTGACAAGTTTAGAGTTTGACATGAGGGACGAAGATTCAAATAGTTCTAGTCGGAGTAGTAAGAGTTGGAGTTATAGATCTAAAAGACCTAAAGGCAAATTTGATGAGTTTTTCGAAAGAATTCATGCATCCCAAATTGCTATGTGTAAATTGTGCCTACATATAAAGGTTGAAAAAAAAAAATAAAAACAGAAACACGTCAGGTTTTAGGAAGCATCTAATATCTTTTCACAAAAAGTAATTACAAAGATTTCTTTACTGAAAAATCAAAATTCGGTGGGGATAACACAAGCTTTTTAATAACCACTAGAAAAAGTAGGTATCTCTTTGATTTAAAATAACTTCTTTTGATTATCATTGCTTTTTATATATTCTGTATTTTTTCAAGTTAGTTTTTTATATAAACGTAGAGCTAAGATTGTTAACCACATTTATTTTGCTTTAATAAGTTTGTTATCTTATTACTTAAAGAATTTGCGCCCTTGATGCTTGTATGTGGATTGTTTGCCACATTCCAATCTTTTTTAAGATTTCCATTTCATATATGGTGGGAGTCCATCAATTCCTTTCTAGACAGATATAGTCCTTTTATATCATATCGATAGCACATAATGTATGCAAATTCTCAACAGGTCAAAAAACCATAGGCGTCACACTATACTTGCTTTGAAATAAATAAAAAAAAATAAATTTTAAAATTCCGTCAACAATTCATTATCTTTTAAAAAATCTTTTGTAAAATAAGTGTCCACTAATCTTGTCACTAACTTTTTTGTGCCTAAAAAACGTTGGTATATATGCCACACGATTATTGTTAATTATACACGGGTGATTACTGAAAGAATTCAATGTTTCACGAAATAAATTAATGTAAACAGTAATTTAAAGGTAATTATTGTTTTCTATACAAGTTATCGCCTGACACAAAAAGAATACCTTCTTTGAACGATTACCTGGAATTACTGATAAGGCTTCACTAATGATAGTTTAAGTAGTTTTTATGCCACATTACAGCTTATGCCAATAATATAAATTAGAAACTGTTTGCATCTTCCAGTTAGTTTGTAGATGTACGTTGTTCATGTCTTACCTACCTACATTTTTGGTGTCGATATTTTATTATTTGCATTTAAAAATGACGTGACAACAGGTTTTATCCCGGTTAAGTGTAGTTTTAAAGGTGCCTTCAGTCTAAGAGAGAAAAATATATTAAATGTACACGATGCACTTGTACAACGCCCTTTAAGTAATGTTTGTGAAATCGTTAACATGTGTTCAAATATGACAGGGGTTGGAGAAAGCAACAATTTATAGATTCCTAATAGAAAGGAAAGGAGGAACTGTTTCATCTCCCAAGAAGAGTGGAGGGAGTAAACCCTTGGAAATTGAAGAAATACATAAAAACATGATAAGACGCAGCGTCCACTCATTTTTATTTAACAAAGAATTTACAACATTGGACAAAATCCAAAAATTAATTAGAGGAAACGAAGAGTTACCAATCAATCACAAGCAACAAGAAATTATGGGGACTATTGAGACAGATGGGATTTCGTTGGCAAAAGAACAGAAGAAAATCCGTTTTAATTGAAAAATATTACATTGTATGTTGGAGACGAGATTATCTAAGAACTATAAAAAAGTACCGAGAACGAATGAAAACAATTTTTTATTTGGACGAGACTTGGCTAAATGAAGGTTATACTGTACCATATCTATGGTTTGATACAAATGTAAAAAGTTCCCGTCAGGCATTCATCGAAGGTGTATCTACTGAAATAAACAAGATTCCCGTTGGAAAAAGACGCAGACTTATAATAGTAACCCATATTGGAGAAAAAAACGGTTTTGTCAATGGTGGATTATTAAGTCTTGCCTTAAAATCAACCAAAGACTACTACGAGGAAATGACTGCTTACGTTTTTGAAGAAGATTTTGAGCAAATGTTGGATTTAATTCCAAAAAATTCTATCATAGTCATGGATAATGCTAGTTAGCATTCAAGACTAGCAGAAAAATTGCCAACAACGGCATGGAAAAAAGGAGAGATAATCGAATAGTTGAATAAACACGCAATTAAGTACAAGAAGAATTCGACAAAAAAGGAATTATTACCTATTGTAAGGCAACATAAAGCAGCTTATAAAAATATATAATTGATGAAATGGCATTAAACCGAGATGTAATTATTTTACGTTTACCCCCATACCACTGTGATCTGAATCCGATAGAAAAATATATATGGTCTCAAGAAAAGGGTGAAGTCGCACGCGACAAAAAAACTTTTAAATTAGAAGACTTACATCAATTATTAGAACATTGCTTATCAAAAGTAACTCCAGAAAATTGGAAAAATGCTGTTAGTCATGCTCACAAGGAAGAAAATAAAATGTGGAATTTGGATAATATGACTGATGCAATGCTGGAACCGGTAATAATTAACATTTGATCCTTAGATTCTGAAGAAAGTAGTGAATCTGAAATTGAATTTGATTAAAATAATATTAATTTTTTTACAAATCGGCCTCTGTTACGGCCACAAATTATTTTGTTTATAACCAATAAAATAAACATCTTACATTTCTTGCAAATTCATTAGTACATGTTAATCTCCATCACTAAGACACTGGCAACTTTATTTAGACATTAGTAACCCTCAAAACTATTGTATTCTATTCTACTTCAACCTTTATACCTTGTGGTCATACTCAATTTAAAATTGTTTTCCTATATACTTCTGTAAAGTTGTTGACAAATATCTATTTTTCATTTTCATTTTTGTGTTTTAACCATGTTTTAGCATGTTTTCCATCCCACGCTCTCAAAGCCCTACCCCATCCGGTGTCAGTTGTTAAGACATTTATTAATTTGGTTGGTCTTTATTATAGATATATTAATTCAAGCTTAAAATGTACTTACTCTGTTACATTATTCTAAGATCTAAAGTAACGTTTAATAAATAGCAATAGGCTAATAGGTAACTGCAAGACTCTTGCTGCAAGAACAAGGCCAAGACCGGAAGTGCGATTCTTCTGGCTGAAATTTCAAGCCATCAAAATTCGGAAAAAAAAACTTTTTGCTTATGGCATATTTTTTCACCCATGTTTTACTAATTTATTACCATCCTAATAATTTTTCACCACCAAACCAACCTTAGGGAAAGCGATTTTGTTGCTTGCGATTAAAACTAGTAGAACTAAAAAAAATATTTGTGATACACCACAGTGCTCTGCTAGGTTTTTATGGATTTATTACCACCTTAGTAATTTTTCACCCGGTAACTACCCCTTATGGAAGGCAATAATTCTGTTAGATTAAAATTTAAGGGGAAAAATTCTTTTTTTTTTAATTCACTTTTCCTTACTTATTACTAAAATAAAAAACTGTGTTTTAAATGTTAACAAAATTTTAACCACCCTGATAATTTTATACCCCTAAACCAATCTTATTTGGAGACGTTCCTGCTAGCTTATTATTTGAGCCAGAGAAATTAATAAAAATTATTTTTGAAATATCACAGTATTCTGCTAGGATTTTACAAATGTATTTTACTGTACTCTATTAATCAATATTTCTATTAGGTTAAAGCTTATATCGAAAATTCTGTTATATTCCACTTTACTTATAACTTATTAAAATAAAAAACGTTCTGGTACGTTTTTGTTACACTTTCACCACTCTGATAATTTTCCAGCACTAGAGTTAATAAGGGCACGGCTCAGGGTTTTTGACTGTTATGACCATAACATGCGAATGTTATGGTCAGAACAGAGTTTTTTTTGCTGATGTTTTAATTAGATTAATTTTGTCCTTATATTGATGTTTCTTCAAATTTATACCATTTTTAATGCTACAGATCTTTTAAAGGTAATATTATTTACTTAATTGTTTCTCATATTAGATGTATCGCTAATAACACTCTTTTCGATAAACTGATGATGCTCATGGAACAGTGGGCGAAACGTCTTCAATAAATAGAAAAAGTAGCACAACCCTTGTCTTTTTATCTCCAAATGACCGAAAAATCCCATTCACTTACGAGTGCACTTTTTTTATATTAAATTAAACGATCATCCTCCTTAAAGATATATATATATATATATATATATATATATATATATATATATATATATATATATATATATATATATATATTGTACATGATGTATAACATCCAATACATATGTACATCAAATAAAACGCATATTAAAATATAAATATTTTTGAGCACGTTTGTTAACACTAAATAAGATGGAAACAAGTAAAAGTTATTTCAAAATGCAAAAAAAATAACAATTTCAAAAAACATTAGAGGAATACTATTTCTTTAATTAACCATTAAGGCTAGTTAGTATGATTAATCATTAAAGTGACTGTAGTGGTAAATTTTGTTCAATATATTGCAATATATGTTGCTTAATTAACCCATGTCTGATAGGTAGTTTCAAGTTTGTTTATTTTTGTTGATGTGGCACATCTCCAAAAATAACCTAATTTTGTAATTTTCAGTCTGTGCCAAAATAGGAGCATTGTAGTCTAACAGATGACTACAACATAGTCATGTGTTTTTCATAGTGCTCGACTACTGCACAAGTAATTTTTCCTAAGCGGCAATCACTATGTGATACACAATGCTATGTGATACGTTGTTTTAGTCGTTGCTATATATGGACAATGTAGCTTTTTTCACATCCTAGACACGGTATTTCATATACCACATTACTCCTATATAAGGTTGGTACTGGGTCTTTAATTTTAGAAAAAAGTAGTTTGCTATTTATGGTATTGTATTTAGCTATATTAATATTGGAGACATCTTTAAATATGGATATGACAGAATGAGTTAGACCATTGATAAAGGGGAGTTTTTTATATTTGATTGACTCATTGACAGGACGATTATAGAAATTACTGCTATAAATGAGTTCTTTTAAAATATGTTTAGGACGGAAATATTGAGCTTGAGAAGAAACAAAGATTTTCATTTAATATAGACCACATACTTGATATTTCCAACATACTTATACAATATACATACAATATACAATATATATATATATATATATATATATATATATATATATATATATATATATATATATATATATGTATATTACAAGTGATTATTTCGACCAAAATATAATTTATAAACACGTAGAAATTATCAGGTAAGGTGGTCTATATTAAAAATCCTTGTTTTTTCTAAGGAACTCAATATTTCGCTATTTATTTTTTAGCTTCATCAGGAGTACAGTGTAAAACAATTTTAACATAACAAAAATGACGCACAAATACATTAAAAAAACAATTACAGAAATTAAAAGATTTCATGAACAAAAATTATAATACCATAAACAGCAAACAACTATTTTCAAAAATCAAAGACCCAGTACCAACCTTATGCAAAAGTAATGTTGTTTATGAAATACCGTATCCAGGATGTCAAAATAGCTACATTTGCCAAACATCACAATGGCTTAAACAGCGCATCACACAACATACAGGTGATTGCCGCTTGGGGAAAAATACTTGCGCAGTAGTTGAGCACTATGAAAACACCGGTCATGTGCTAGACTATAACAAAGCTCACATTTTGGCACAGGATGTTAACTACAAAAGTAGATTATTTCTTGAGATGTCTCACATTACCAAAAATAAAAACACTTTAAATTATAAAACGGTCACTGGTCAGTTAAGTAACATAATTGTAATATATTGAACAAAATTAATAAATATTGAAAATTGCTAATTATTTATCAACAACCAACCTTAATAATTCATCAAAGAAATATCATTCTTCTATCGTTTCTTTTATTGGTATTTTTATTTTCACATTTTAAAGTTATTTCAATTTTCTAATCATATTACTGTGACTAATGTGCTTAGGACAATTTAATCATGACATTTAGTACATACGTCAATGACAATTTTTATTTGTGAAATCTTTTAATTTCTGTAAGTGTTTTGTAATGTTAAAATTGGTTTAGAGTGTAGTCCTGAAAAAATAAATACAGAAATATTGAGTTCCTTAGAATAAACAAAGACTCTTAATATAGACTATTTTATGTGATAATTTCTTTATGTTTATATATATATATATATATATATATATATATATATATATATATATATATATATATATATATATATATATATATATATATTTAAATGATATGACTATGATTCTATCACACTTTTTAATTCTCTTATCTTAGGTTTATATTCGTTCTTCAATATCTATGCTATTACATGTGAAAGGTAAGGTCCAAACAATACCGGAATAATAAAAAACATATAGAATCTAACATTATATTGAAATAAAAATAATGAAATAAAATTCACACTCAAATGTTGTCAATAAACAATATCTCATATAATGATTCTCAAAATTTTGTTTTACGTACGTGAACCTTTAAAATTAATGGTACAAACAATATTAGTTAAAATCTCAAAATCCCACTTATTATTCTAAATCTCCTAATCAAAATATTTATAACTTTTCTAAAGTAATTGTAAAAATTGTGTTATCAATCAAAGAAAAAACTCCAGAAAAGCAAAACTATCTCTCTATAATGATGAGTGGTCAAAATCCTTGTTCCTTGTAGCCTACACTATCTATTCTTAGCAGCTCCCTAGGTAATCAGCAATCTTACAACAAATTATTGCAAGTTTATCGTCCTTAATGAACTCCTTCAAATGCACGAATCGTTCAAATTATGCTAGCTTCTTCTCCTCTCAATAAACTGAATCTCTCGTTGGCCTGAGTGAAAAATGACTCTTGGAATATCTTCTCTTTACGATAAACTGAATCTCTCGTTGGCCTGAACAGTGAGTCTTGGAATATAAGTAGAAAATATAACTTACAATCTTTTACTGGATCAGCTTCTGTCAGATACACTAACTACACGAAAACTTACAAACTTTCACTGCTACTGCTTCCTACCTCTGGGAAACTACCCGAGAACAACGGCCGTTCACCTTGCACCTTTGGAAACCAACTGTCCATCATTTTTTTCTTCCAAAACTAACTAACGTCTCATTCTCAAACCAACTATCCCACCTTTTTCAATCTCATCTAATCAAAACGCGTCATACATCTCCCATTTCTTCATTTCGATCACACAAACAAATTTTTACCTACAATTATAAAATTTCCTAAAACTTATTTACAAAATAATCTTTTCCTACCAATTCTTAAGAACTAACAAAAACATATCTTTCTAAAATCTATTCTATTGGCCTAATTACTACACAACATTTATTTGGAAAAACCGCTTCCATTGTCTAGGATTTCCCTTAAGCTTATGCAGGTCACTCAAATATATTTTAACAAAGAAAATAATTTATGCATATCTTACGTTTTGTTCAATACAGGTAATCCAAAAATTAAAAGACTTTCCTTCTTCGAAATGTTTGTTGTTTATTATCCTACTTATCTGAATTATTGTAATTTTTTGGAACTTTGAAATATTTTAAGCAAACCAATATTTTTCTCGATTTTACATATCATAACAATATATATATATATATATATATATATATATATATATATATATATATATATATATAATATCCGTTCTTTATATTATAATGTATGTATAATATATCAATATGTAAATTTATTTTAGAGCACAACGATATGTGGATGGTTTATGAGAAACTATACTGTTATACAAGAAGGTGTTATGGAAATGGCAGTTGTGCACTCTTCAAATTCTAGAACATGTAGTAGAAGATTAAAGCAAAAAATGAAAGCACTCGGATATACTACAAAAAAATTTGTGATTTTTATATACATAACACTTACTTTGTCATTCGGAATGTTAGCATATTTGGTTGACAGAGATAATTTTTTAATTTTTATAATAATAAGAACAGTTTCGTTAAATAGAACTGGATGTTTAAACCTAATTTTTTATACCGTGGTACCATATTTAACTTGTATGCATATAGTTCCGGTAAATCTGAGCTATTATTATACGGCACACATACGTTTTTTTATTGAAATGCTATCAGAACAGATGGAGAATCTTACAAATTGGGAAGAAAAAGCTCCAGGCGGTTTGCAAAATATATTTAATATTGAGTATCAGAAGAAGATTAAAACTGATCTAATATATTTTTCAAAGCAATATTTGAGAATTAAACAGTAAGTAAAAACTATATAATAAATTATTTCATACATCCTGTTCGTTAACTTTTCCCATTTTTTTTTTCTGTTTGCCTATTTAAAGCACCTATTTCGCTTATTTGCGTTTTGACATGTTTTCGGCTAGCATGGGCTAAGTTTCAAATTGTCCTCATAATTTCAGATTTTTGTAGGTAGAGTATCATTGTCAAAATAACGAAAAATCATTTTTGGTTTAGCCGGTTAATAGTAAAATTTCTACCACAATATTTCAAAAGTAAAAATACTATGTTTCGTTCTACATTGAAAATTCAAAAAAAAAACTTTTTAGACACTTAGACCAAAATATAACGGTTTTTTTTTGTTTTTTGGCAATATATCTTCGCTTTGAATATAATCGTATTTTTACTTTACTATTTTAAGTAATAACTATTACAATGGGAATAAGCCACAATTATCTAAAGATTAAAATAAGTTAAAATATGTGAAACTTATTTTAACTTGTGGCTTATTCCCACTAAAATAGTAATTATTTTAAAATGCCACAAGAAAATAGCTTCAGAACAATATTATTCTTTTTTTTATTGATGGGATATTTTATTGTCTACATCAAGGTCTTTTTTGAATTTTTAGTGATAAATTCAATTTGTTTAATAATACCTACTGTCACAAAAGCCAATCCAAAATGTGTATATATACACAAACACACACACACATATATATATATATATATATATATATATATATATATATATATATATATATATATATATATATATATATATATATATATATATCGCACACCTAGTTCAATAGTACCACAAGTCCAAAATACAATAATTTCGAGAAATGAGCAAAACGTTCTGTAGCAGACGAGTTATGCCTTGTAAATAATTTATTTTTAGAATGACTGTCTTCAAAATTACAATTTAGTTAGCAAATTATACAGTTATTCGCTGGATCTTATTACAATTTATTAAAAATAAAACGTTAATTGTATTTTGATAGTTATGGCTATATTGCATTGAGAAGAGAGTCATTTATAAAACGATAAATAGGAGATACGGCGGCAACATAATAAAAAAAATCATCTCGTTCTTACAAAAAATATTTTTATTATTATTATTACAAGTGTGTATGAACATTTTTTTAATTACTATTAACCAAGTCCCTATAAAAATTGTGATAAACAGGTAATATTAAGTTTTTATTGCACAGTTCCAAAAGGTATTGCTTGGTTTTTGCGGATATCGATGGAGGCTTTATGTACGCCTTTTTTTAAATCGATTACTGCTTCCACAGTTGCTGAACGACCCCTTGTCGATGCTTTAAAATGGACCTCTTCGAACTCATCGGCATTATAATCTGTTTTATAGAAGAAAGATCCAGGATTGCTTTTGACAACTTTAATAACTTGGATATCATTCCAGACTACCTTTTCATCTTTTGTATTCTTTGTAAAATTTCCTCCAATTTTTGAATTAAGGTCTTTAAAGTCATAAAAGTCTTCTGTTGACATTTCTTTTACATTGTAAGCATTTCTCTCTTTTTTTGCAGATCTTATGATGACAGGCCATTGTGCAGGAACATAAATGGGACCTGTTTTAAGTATTTTCTTCTTTTGCCTCTCAATAGTTGCGTGCATGGCGTCCCCTTCATTTTGGGTATGTCCCGCTGTTAATAATTTATGTGTTATCGATTTAACATTAATTTTTTCAATTGCATAGAGATACATGGTAACTATAAATTTATATTTATTTTGCACAACACAATTGTCGCTATAAAATATAACGTCTTTATCATTACAGTGATTTGAAAGATAATCAAACAGACACGTAGCTATTTCGTTTGAGCCGCGGTTAGCAATAGCCTCGTGCCAAAAGTAACAGTAACCAGTCTTTTGCAATATCTGAAAAATTGTAAAGTTGAAGCAGTTTAGGCGGCATTTATAGTAGAAGCTTGAAACATCTCCACAAGGTGTAGGAAGGATCGCCTGCAAATCAAAACAAGCTACCAATACTTTTTCTTCTCTGCTTTAAATTTTATTATGGATATATTTATTAAAAATTTAATGAAGAGTAGCTTGCTGTTCAGCAGAAGAATTTTTAGATGATTCACAAATTGCGCACTGATCTTTTTTTGGCTGAAAGAAAGTTATGTTAAACTCAGTTTTGAAAATATGCTCGTAAGTGCATTTTTTAGCCACAGGCCTTCCTTCACTCTCTTCCTGTATTGTAGTAGCGATACATTTCAGCTAAAGTAAGTGAACCATCTATGTATTCCTTTGTAGTTTGTGCTCTAAGATAATGTGATTCTACCCTTTGGAAAGAATTTATGTGTTCTCTTATTTTATTTTTCACCGGTTCAGTAACCGTTTCTCGTTTCATAAAAATATACCTGCTCTATGTAATCATTTTGGCGAGGGTCTGTATGTCGATTTTCTTGATCTTCAAATGTATTTGCGGTATGATTTGATTGCACGGATACCGCAACCGGAGTAAGCTAAAAAATTACATACATTAAGTAAAACCTTACTGTGATTTTTGTTGAAATACAAACCTCCGCCAACACAAAGGAGATGTCATTCATAACCTTAGAAACCTCTGAATTGTCTCTTAGATTCTCATCATCTTTGAATAGCTTTGCAAAGCTAGTCCAAGCATTTTTCTTGCCCTTGATGTCGTGTTTGATAATAAAGTTCATAATAATATCACTATACACTGTTTTCAGACTTTAAATCAAATAATTGTACACTAAAAACGTCGATACCTCGTGCATAAATAATTGAGAACTGATAAAATCGTACCACTAATCTAACAATTTTTGCAGTTGTGGCCGTATTGAATTACATCGGTTGCATTGTGGCGGAGTGTATTATCGCCACATCTCCTTGTTATGGCCATATTGCATTTCAAAACCATACAGTGTAATACCGAAATATCTTACTTTATACTTATCCAAGACATTATTTCAGATAAGGTTGTATTGCATTAGATGGGGTATCATAATATGCAACCTTTTTAAAGCCTTAACTCAAAATTGGAATTTTTGGAATACATATATGATATTATTTGTATGTATATGAGCAATGAGTGTTTTAAAATAAAATATATGAGTATAGGGTTTTTATCGCGGTTTCGTTCTACATTGAAAATTCAAAAAAAAAACTTTTTAGACACTTAGACCAAAATATAACGGTTTTTTTTTGTTTTTTGGCAATATATCTTCGCTTTGAATATAATCGTATTTTTACTTTACTATTTTAAGTAATAACTATTACAATGGGAATAAGCCACAATTATCTAAAGATTAAAATAAGTTAAAATATGTGAAACTTATTTTAACTTGTGGCTTATTCCCACTAAAATAGTAATTATTTTAAAATGTTACAAGAAAATAGCTTCAGAACAATATTATTCTTTTTTTTATTGATGGGATATTTTATTGTCTACATCAAGGTCTTTTTTGAATTTTTAGTGATAAATTCAATTTGTTTAATAATACCTACTGTCACAAAAGCCAATCCAAAATGTGTATATATACACAAACACACACACACATATATATATATATATATATATATATATATATATATATATATATATCGCACACCTAGTTCAATAGTACCACAAGTCCAAAATACAATAATTTCGAGAAATGAGCAAAACGTTCTGTAGCAAACGAGTTATGCCTTGTAAATAATTTATTTTTAGAATGACTGTCTTCAAAATTACAATTTAGTTAGCAAATTATACAGTATATGAGCAATGAGTGTTTAAAAATAAAATATATGAGTATAGGGTTTTTATCGCGGTTCTCAAAGAATTAGTTTGTAAGTACTTTTTTAAATTATCTTTACTATAACTATTATGAAACACACATATATATCTAATATAGACAATATAAATTTAAAACAAACTATCTTAAATTTGAAATTCTTACAATAATTAAATTATATTAACAAAATTTGGTACCTTTCTATCACTGAATGCCTAAATGAAACTGTTTTCCAAACTAAAAGGTATAATCACCACTCAATAACTTCTCATCAGCCTTAGTTATCCTTGTTTTTTTTTTAAAGTTGCTTCTTCCAAAAATATTACAATGTTTTAGTTATCAGCTTCCAACTATTTAAAATATTTTTCTTCGTAATAGCATTTATAAATAAGTAAAATATTCTTCTTTGCTTCTGACTTATAATCTTATTTTTTCTTCTTAATAATTTTCAATCACCATATAGATATTATAATTTTAAATTCTTCTAATCTCCATATAATATACTTTCAAATACACTATATACTATCTGCTTGTACTATTTATTGACTGACTAACTTCTTAATAAATTCACTAATTAACTGTGGAACTGTCTCCTGTTTATCTTCTTAATTAACTAACTCCATACTGTCACTGTAACTGTACTAATTATTAACTATCACCTTCTTGAAATACTTACTTACTTAATCAGTAGACCCATTTATGCCTTTCGGTGTTGGGCCGTTTATAATACAGTTCTTTATATAACAATATTTTACAATCGTCTGAGGTGTCCTAGCTCTTGACAAACTTTCTCCATTCCTTCCTATTGTATGCCATCTGTGTTGCTTCCTCCAAGTCTTACCCTTACTCTGCAGTATTTGCGAGATGTCACTGTTCCATTCTTCAAGGGGTCTTCCTCTTGTCTACTTGTTCTACTTGTCTATTATTGTCCATCCGGGTTAGATATCCGAACCATGCCAATTTGTTCTCGTTGATTGATTCGAGAATCGGTTTGATTTTTAGTCTTTCTCTTATTTCTTCATTTCTGATTCTATCAGTTCTTTTTACTCCGATCGTTCTTCTGAGGTATTTCATTTCTGCTGCCTAAATTCTGCTTTGATGCCTTTTGTTTAGTATTCAATTTTCTGCTCCATATGTCACTGTAGGTCTATACATTGTTTTGTATATTGCCATCTTGGTCTTTGTTGATATTTCTTTGTTATTAAGGAATCCTCTATTTATTGCTTGGAATAGTTTTCCTGGGTTTTCCATTCTGTTGTTAAGATCGTCCTCGATGTCTCCTTTGTTGTTGATTACTGTTCCTAAGTATTTGTATGAATTTGGCTATATTATTTTTTGTTGGTCTATCATTATTTCTAGTTGATCTTCCGTCCCTTGTTTCCTTGATATTTTCATTATCTGAGTCTTCTCTTTGTTTACTTTTAAGTTGTATTTGCTTGCTTCTAGGTTCCATTTCTCTAAGTTGTATTTCAGTTTTTCTGTTTACTTTGTAAAGTAAAGTAAAAGCGGCTGCCGATTCAGGTGAGAAAATAGTTGCGGCTATCACGACGGACAGGTATCATTTAGTAGTGACATTGGGAAACCGCAAAAAACCAATCTCCCCCTGTCCGGGGTAGGGAATGGGATGTGTGAATGATTGAGGATGATAGGGGGTGGAAGATTGTTTAGGCGATGCGGTAGGCATACGGAGTGTTCTACGCAGGATCCTGCGCTCTGTCGAGAGCAGCTTACTTTTCTGTCGTTCCGTTAGAAGGCAATATAAGTGAGCCTTATACTTTATAACGGGTCGAATAAAGGTTTTATAAGTATGAGTGCGAGTGGTGTTGCTCGTCTTGCCAAACGTTCCTGCAAGTGGTACTAGGAGACGGGCTCTGCTTCTGGCTTTGGCCACAATTGGGGCAGATTAATGATCTTTGGCGCTCTGATATTGAATGGTCATTTGTGCAGCATTTGCTGCAGTATTTTGGGGTGGGTATGATCGGATTACCTCTGTAAGGGAGCTGAGTGTAATGGATAAGTCCATCAAGAGGGATGCAATAATTCAGGACGTGCTTAAATTTTTCGGACGATGTCGTAAGGACTTTGATTAATTTGGTGTCTTTGCCAGTATGTTGAGATTTTACTCTCCACAACTTGGCGATAGGGATGTCCTGATCAATAATTATTTGGGTTAATTCTTCCTCACTGTTTTCGTGAGACATGTTTACAATGGGGAATTGAAAAGCCTCTTGTCTGGGAGATTGGTTGTTTAAAGTGTGTGCCCTGTTTGTGATTTTCATCTGAGTTTGACCTGTAGCTTTATGGATTTTTTACTGGATTTCTTCAGCGTTCATAGAATGGAGGGTTCGTGGGTGGGCGATGCCATGATATGGTACTTTTAGTGAATGAATTTTGTTAAAAAGCATAGGAATTGAGTTTAGAATTCGGAAAAAGATCCTCTGGTTGCAGAGATCACGTGGGATGTCTTTAACTAGATACTCAAATGTTTTTGGATTATTGATCGAATTTGTTATGTTTGGATTGTTTCGTGAGCGAAAAGTAGAGGGTGCCTTTAATACGGCGGCGAACAATTGATTGTTGGAGGTGCTGGGTTGAGGTTGAGGTTGGGGTTTTGGGTTTTGGATTTGACGGATTTATGGGTTGTTTTTTGGAGTCGATGGTTGTTTAGACGATTGAGTAAATTTTGAAGTAGAGGGGTTGTTTGATTTAATGGATTATGAGATTGAGAGTTTTCTGTGGGTCGAGGGGAGTGGAGAATAATCGTTGTTTAATTTAGTTAGAATTGGATGGTGGGTGTCATTGAGTTCAATTTCTTTGCGTTTCATGTTGAAATGAGTTTGTAGGGCTAGGATTTCGGTGTTTAAGTCGACTAGTTCTTGGGCGGATGATTAGGGGTCGTATGACCCTTTCGGGATTTCGGATTGAACTGAATTCGTTTCATGGTCGTGTAGAAGAAAGGCATAGGGATTAGCGGCGAGTGCAGCGGTCTGTGATCTAGTCACAGACCGGGAGGAATATGCGGACCTGGTGGACTCAGGCATATCGTTTGAGGGCTGAGACAACACAGGCGCAGACCACCAGCGGGCTCCGCAGCCTCACGGAGCCAGGGGGCGGTAAAACCCCCCGAAAAAAAGGCTAGTTCTACTGGCGTGCTCTGTGTAGTGAATTGAAAGTGACTATACTTACCAGCGTTTACCAACGCTGCTTTAGGGTCCCTCGTTGGACGTCTATACCAGAGAAATAGTGGTCGGCGTACTGGCACTTGTTCTTGGAGCGTTTAAGGTTTCAGAAGAAAAATGGGACCAGTATATTCTACTGAAACCCCGTAATAATTAAATCCGAAAGCAACGCCAAGCGTCGTTGGTTTTTCGGCCGACCTTCTCTTGGTTTCCTAACGGAATGCAAAAACTCAGGACAGCGCATCTCCGCTATATCCTGTTTATCTTAATGTGGCTTATCCGCGAACTAAAATTGCTTACTTGGGCCTCAAGTCTCCTCTCTGAGTCCCGGCTCAGTCCAGCGACTTGGTGCTCAAGCGGGTTGGGCCCTACGTGCCCGGGTTTTGGGGTTTTTGTTAATTTTTTTGGTGGCCGAAGCCAGTTTTTTGTTAGTATTTTTTGATTTTTTTGGTGGCCGAAGCCGGTTTTTTGTGTTTTTTGTAATTTTTTTGGTAGGTGACCTGTGGACAAAAAATCATAATGAGTGTACAATCTATATTATAATAAAGAAAATATATAAATATTATACAATACCACAATACAGACTGTATCCTAGTTGAGCTGCTGGGCCCACTGTGTATGAGGCGATAAGCGATATTCTGGGTGATTTGAGCTACGAAGTGTCTTCCTTGTGTGCATGGTATAATTTGAAGTTTCTTCTCACTCTGGGCTTTTTGTTGAATTCTGTCCATCTGGGGGGTTTTTTATTTCTCTCTCTGGTTTTATTTTAGTCTACTATTTGTTGTTTTGGTCTTTTGTGCTTCCATCTGTGGAAAGCGTCATACCTCATTATCTCTCGTAGAATGTGACTGGGGTGGTTCTCTAATTCTGCGAACTTTTTCCTAGCTTTTTCTTTCATAGTGTCCGTCACTCTGATTTGTTGTAATTCTCTGAAAAGGAATCTTTCAGCTACGTATCTTGGTACGTTTACCGCTTCTCTTAGGCTTTTGTTGTGTTGTGCCTGTATTTTCTTTTTTGTTGTATTACATATATGTCCCCATGCAAGTGACGCGTAGGTTAGTATAGGAAGGACTATACTGTTTATAAGTCTTATTTTGGTTTTTATACGAAGTTTGCGTTTCCTTCATGCTAGGCCTCTTATTGCGGCCCTTGCCATGTTGGCTTTTTGTACCGTAGCTTCTACGTGTTTATTAAAGGTTAGTCCTTTGTCCATTATTACCCCAAGGTATTTAGCTTCGCTTTTCCACTCAATGTGATTGTCTTGCACAGTTACCTGTTCTTCCGGTCGTTCTCGCCTCTTTTGAAAAAGTACAGCTTGCGTCTTATCTAAGTTAATTGCAATTTTCCACTTTAGACTCCATTCTTCAATGTCGTCTAACGCTGTCTGTAGGTTGGTAACTGCTATATCTACAAAGTGACCAATTCCGCTACTCACATGCCTTAAATAGCCGATCCGAATCCCACTCACCATCAAGCTGAAGAGGTGGCTGCGCCAACCTTGACACTCCCACGGTTCATACTGTTGAACGGTGAGGACATCGTTACAATTTTCTGCAGAGTGAACTGAATCGAGTACATAAATGGTGTAATGCAAATCATTTGAATCTTAATGCCAATAAGTGTAAAGTAGTTAGTTATTCTAGGAAACAGTTTAATATTTATACCATCCTTATATTATCGATGGCAATGAACTTGAACGTTTGAATAAAATTAAAGACCTTGGAGTTACATTTGATTATAACCTCACCTTTGTTGAACATGTTAATTTAAAGGTTAAAGAAGCACTTAAATCTTATGTATTCATAATTAGAAATAATCGAAATCTCACTACTACTAAGGCAACTCAATTACTTTATTACACTTTTGTACGCTGTAAACTGGAATATGCGTCTGTCATTTGGTCACCTTTTTATGATTACAGAAAGAGTTAAAAAACTGGATAACTTCAATGTAGTGTATTTTATTCCATGTGGTTCTTGTTCGAAAGTGTATGTCGGTCAAACCAGCCAGAAACTCTCAAAAAGAATAGCTTTACACAAAAGTGATGTTGTAAGGAAGCTTACTAGTACAGCTTTTAGCCAACATATTAGGAATACTGGACACATTGCTAACTATGAAAATGTGCAAGCACTAAAAAGGGTTGACAACTAATTTAAGATAAATTTCATAGAAATGTGCTACATCCATAACTGTAGCTCTTCTATGAACTGTAAGAAAGATGTTGAAAATTTAAGTTGTATTTATTCTTTTTTGCTTAAGCAAGACTTGACAAGATGTAACAGATTGGAGAATGTAGGTAACTTATCATAACATAGACAGATGACCTACCTGCACTTGAGAAAACTGCACCATGAGGTTCAGATGTAAATATAACCTTGTTACATATGACATCGGGATATTGACGGAAATCAAAACCATTGTCATCAAAAAAGAAGAAGAATTCTTCTTTTCTACCCTCAACATGAAGTTGCGGATTTGTGGGTTTTTAGATTTTCGATTTTTTTGTTGTGTTGTATTTGAAAAAATACCCTTTTGTGTTGTAATGTTTTTATTTACAATTTTAAATGTATTTTTTATTATTTTTAACATGTTTGTGACAGTGTTCTTCACCACGAGGACGAACTGAACATTTTTAATGTAGGTTTTTAAAGGTTGATTTCCACCACTTGTACTAAATAGGTTTTCCATTTAGGTGCTGATGAAGGTGACAGCCTATCACCGAAAATTTCACATTTAGAATAAAGTTCTACACCAAATTGGCGTTAAAATGAACTAAAGATAAAAAACATAAAAGAAATGTATTAATTTTTTTGAGGCTATGTTTGGGTTCGACGTATGAATTTTTTTTGGGTGTAGTACTTTTTGATGGAAAAACCTGGTATTTTTATTTTAGGAATATGACGGAAGAATTTTACAATTTTAACCGACTGAACTATAAAATCTGAAAATACTCGTAGTGATAATTTGACACCTAACCAACAATATACATATTTTTTTGTAGTGACGTTCAAGCCAGTTTTTTTATAAAATGTATTTAAACAATTTCAATAGCGTTCAAAAATTTTAAATTTCCGTCAAAAATTTTGTGAAAAATATTATGATGTAGACAATAAAATATTCTACAAGCTGAAAAAAAGTTTATATAATAATTAAAACTAAAGATATCGTCAAAAAAACGAAAAAACATGTTTAATTTTTGTTGATGCTATGTTTGGGTCTAGGGGTATAAAAGCTCTTTTGGTTGGATACTTTTCGATTTAGCACATGGTCTTTTTAATTTTAAAATATCGCTGGAGGCATTTCTTACTATCTTAACAGACTAGACCCTTAGTCCATGGAGTGAGGAGGACATCTTATCTGACAAATACGTTTTTTAATTGTTTTAGTCGCATTAGTTGTGGTCACTATCATATCAATTACTTATTATCGTTATGTAGTTACGAAAGTTAGTTTCTTTTTTGCATTCGGTATATATTTATCTGCTGCGATAATTCTAACATATTCTAATAAAATGTTAACACATTCAATGTCGACGAAACTATGTAATGATATTTCTTTTGATAATATAGCCATTTTATGGTAAACCTAGTCTCCATTATTGCAAGATATTCCTGGTTTCTAATAGGATGAAACTCATCTTGAAGATTTCATCTTGATGTTAGTATATTGTTAATTCTGTGTTTAAGCAGACCTAAAAAGACACCATCCTCTCAATAAGATGTGCGAAGCATTAAAATATTTTTTTTTTATTAAAGACAAGGTCGAATCCGCCTAATTGTTATTAGCGACGGATCTATACAATTTTACAAGAATAGATATATTATATGGTTACAAAAAGATTTTATTTTCCTACAAAATAGTATTAAAAAAGTAATTTTAAAAAATATAGGTAAATCTTTTTTTTTTTTTTTTTTTATTTAACATATAATCCACATCAACCACGCAGGGTTATTAGTGGAGTAACATACACAAGAATTCATTTTATGTACATTAAATAGATGTATATAAACGTAAATCTTTTAAATACTTTATTACTTGGTCAGTGTTTATGGTTAATGTGGTTTTGATGTCATCAGAGATTCCATATTTTCTTCTTGCTTCTTCGTGGTACTGGCAGGCAATCAGAATATGCTTCACCGTCAATGGGAGAGAACAGTTTCTGCAGGTTGGAGAAGATTCTTTGTTGATTAAGAATTTATGGGTCAGTGCAGTGTGTCCAATTCTTAGTCGGTTAATTATTACTTGGTCCCTTCTATTGGATGGATTATTCAAGATGGTCTTCACAAGGTGATAAATCTCATATGGTTTGGTTCCTGAATCTTTCCAGTAGTCTTGCCATATATTCATACAGTGGTCTTTAATTAGGTTTTTGAGATCGGAGTATGGGTAATTTCTTGATTTATTTGTGTATTGTGAGTTTATTCGACTTGTGTTTGCTAGGCTATCCACTTTCTCATTTCCAGCTATTCCTACATGCGACGGTACCCAGATAAATGCTACCTCTTTTCGATTTGATTGAATTATATTTATCTCATTTTTTATAGCCCGAAATATTGGATTTGTAGGGTATATTTGTTTTACACCTAATAGAGCATTTAATGAGTCAGTGATGATGACACATTTATTCTCACTATGCGTTTTGAAGAAAATTAAGGCTTCCAAAATGGCGGTGGCCTCGCCTGTGAGGATGCAGCAGTTAGTAGGTATGGATATAGTGTGAGAAGTGTATTTACAATAGTATGCAGCAGCTTGTCCGTCAAGAGCTTTAGAGGCATCACTGAAAATTTGGAGATAATTAGGATAATCAGATATCACTTCGGAGTACAAGTGTTTAATGAAAATCGGATTTGTAGTTGATTTGGGGTATTTTGTGAGGGTTAAGTCCATGGTAACTAGTTGGATTGTCCATGGAGGAAAATTTACACTGACTTGTAGAGATCGATTTAGCTTATCCATGTCAAAGTTAGAGGATTTTATTCGTTCTATAAGGGGAGTACTATTTTTAGTTAGTTTTGTAGAAGCAATACTGGGATGGCAAATTTGGGAGAATACTGGATGTTGTTTCTGTGCTGATATTTTGCCTATATAGTTTAGGGATAGTTGTTGGCGTCTAATATGCAGAGGGGGTTCTCTCGCTAAAACTTGTAAGCTAATAGGGCTAGTTCTGAAGGCACCCAGTGCTAATCTCAAAGCTGTAGATTGTATGCTATTTAGTTTTTTTAAAGCAGTTTTGCTTGCCGCACCGTAAGATATGCAACCGTAATCTAATTTACTTCTAATAAGTGACTTGTAAAGGCTAATTAATGTTTTACAGTCGGCACCCCAAAATTTATTAGATAATATTTTAAGTATGTTTAACCGGTTTTGGCATGCTTGTTGTAATTTATTAATATGCACATTCCAATTTAATTTTCTATCGAAAGTTAGGCCTAAGAAACTTACTTCCGTTGACTGCTTTATAGGTAAATCATTTAATATTAAATTAATTGTATGGCGAGTGTTATTTTTACTAAAAATTACGTATTGAGTTTTTTCTGCAGAAAAATTGAATCCGGTTTGTAATGCCCAGTTTTAAAGTCGATTTAACATAAGTTGTAATATATTTGTTGCTGAAGCTAGGTTATTAGATTTGGTGTAGATAACAATATCATCCGCGTAAATGCTAGCTTTAATAGGAGCCCTAATTACATTTATGATGCTATTAAAACTCACTAAAAATAGGGTTGGACTTAAAATTGATCCTTGAGGGATTCCATTTTCTAACATTTTTGGAGAACTTGTGATTCCATTTATTCTAACTTGTATAGAACGATTACTTAAGAAACTTTTTGTAAAAGCAAGCATGTTACCTTGAATTCCATAATTAGTAAGTGTTGCTAATATAGAGTGTTTCCATGTCCTATCAAAAGCCTGAGTTATGTCAAAGAATATTGCAATCAACTTCTGATTGTTTGCAAAGGCTTCATTAATTGAGGTTTGTAGTGAAATATGATTATCTAATGTAGACCGTCCCTTACGAAAACCACTTTGAAATGGGGTAAGGAGATCTTTTGTTTCTAAATACCATATTAGACGGAGATTTAAAATTTTTTCCAGTATTTTGCATATGCTGCATGTGAGAGAAATAGGACGATATGATGAGGGTATATCTTTGGGCTTATTGGGTTTAATAATGGGAATAGTTATTGCCTGAGACCAGAGTTTTGGAAATTTATGTTTTAAAAAACAGGTATTGAATAAATCCAACAATATTATTTTTGCTCTGAAAGGTAGGTGTTTTATGAATATTGGTGGAATATCATCTTGTCCTGGGGATGTATTTTTGGAGTTTGCAATAGAGTATTCTAGTTCTTGAAGAGTTATGCTAGCATTTATTGGATCATCAGATTCTTTATCAACGATTTCGAATGATTCTATATTTTGCTTATGTATTAAGAATTCCGGTGTTATATTTTGGTCGCTAGAATTTTCTTGGGAAACTTCGGCTAAAGTTTCACCAATAGCTTTTTTACAGGTGATGATCTCATTATTATATGTTAGTGCATTGATATGCCTAAAGGAGTTGGTACCTTTAAGTTTCCGAATTTTAGACCAAATAACCTGTGAAGGTGTTGATGAGTTTATGGACGATACGTAGTCTTTCCAAGTTTCTTTTTTGCCTTTTTTCATAAGATATCTTGATTCAGCTCTAAGTTTTTTAAAATTGAGTAAGTTTTCGTCTGTATTATGTTTTTTAAGTTTATTAAAGGCATGTTTACAAGATGAGAGTGCTTTTGCAATTTCACTATTCCACCAAGGGACGGGTTGCCTTTTACAGTATTTTGTCTTTCCTATATTTTCTAAAGCTGCTTCAATAATGATATTATTTAAAGAGGTGATATCATAGTTTATATCATTGCTTAAATAGAAGTTTTCAAGTTTATCATTGATATAGGATTGATAGGATGCCCAATTTGCATTTTTTAATTTCCAGGACTGATATATTGGGAAATTAAGGGGACGAATTTGATCTGATGTTATAGAAACTGGAAAATGGTCACTATTATATAATGAGTTTAAAGTGTTCCATGAGAATGTAGTTGAGAGTGATTGACTGCATAAGGATATATCAATGGCGGAAAATGAGCCGTTGTAAGAATTAAATCTAGTTGGATTTCCTGTATTAAGTAACAATAAATCTGAACAATCAATTAGGTTTTTCAATAAGTTACCGTATTTATCAGTTTTGTGGCTTCCCCATGCCGGGTGGTGGCAGTTCATATCTCCTAAAATTAATTTAGGATGTGGAATTTGGTCAATAAGTTTATTTAATTCGTGCATATCAAGATTACTAGGGTGTGGTAAGTAAATGTCACATATGTTAATCTTTTTATGATAGGTAATAGAGACTGCTACAGCTTCAAGATTAGTACTTAGCGCGATCGGTTTAGCGTCCAAATCAGCTCTGGTGAAAATAGCTACTCCGCCACTAGCTTGTTGAGTTTTTCGATTTTTTTTAAAACATTGAAAATTTTTTAAATTTATGTTATTTTGTTTAAAGTGGGTTTCTTGAAGACAAATAATTAAAGGAAAAAGCTCGCCGATTAATAGTTTTACCTGTTCATAATGGGTATAAAACCCATTTATGTTCCATTGCACTATAAATGATTTAGTCATCCCTTGATTATCCTTCAACTAGTGATGATTTGTCAGTATCGTCAGCTGAAGAAGGGTTAGGGTTTATTTTTTTCTTTAGTAGGATGATATTATTTTTTAAACTAGAATTTTCTGTGTAACAATAAACAAAGTTAAGGATCTGAATTAGTTCCTCTGGTTCATTGGAGTAATCTTTGGAAGTTAATTTAGGGTTACGAGAGTTTAAAACATTTTCCATAAAATCACATATTTCATTGAAATTTAGTATAAATGGAGGTGATCTATTTTCGATTTTGTCTTGGATGGATTCTAGGGAGTGAATGACATCGTCGCGGGGGGTGTTGGAAGAGGTTTTGGGTTTCTTTTTTGATTTATGTTGTTTAGGAGTATTAAAAACGGATGAGTCGGTTGTTGGGTTATCTTCGATAATTTCAGGAGATGATATGTTATGTCTTTTTAGCTGTGTAGAATTGACTGCATTATTTAAGGTTATTGATGTTTCTGGTGTCGTAGTATTTTCAGTGTTATTTACAGCTAGTGCTGTTGTTTTGGAAGAAGAAGACGAAGTGTTTGGATTATCTTTAGATATGTTTTGGATGAGGTCGATTTCTGTAGTATTTTCAGTGTTATTTACAGCTGGTGATGTTGTTTTGGAGGAAGAGGACGAAGTGTTTGGATTATCCTTTGATATGTTTTGGATGAGGTCGTTTTCCGTAGATTGATATATTTTATCATTAGGGTTCGTAGCCACACGTTCATTAGGTTTAGATAATGACGACGTGGTTTGAGTTGAATCTGAGATGGAAGTTGAATAAGTTTGGTTTGAAATGTGAGCGCATTCTGATTCTTGATGACCAATGGTTTTACATTTGGAGCAACTGAATCCGTCTATGAAGAGAAATAAACGGTAGGAAGTATTATCATGAGTTATGGTAAAAGAGTCAGGAATAGACATATTTTCCAAGGGTGTTATGAATGATTGCCTTCTAAAGCTTAGAACATGACTGTACTCACTTTCAGACATATCTACTTGAAGAAAAGTCATTCTGGATACAGTGTTAATAACAAGTGTTTGTAATTCTTGTTCAATTATTTCGTTCGGGATTGTAGGACATGCATTTGATATTAGAAGTCTCTGGGCTGGAGAAATTAATCTTCTTACTTCGACTTGACATCCATTTATTTCGATATATTTATAAGAATGAAGAAGAGCATTAACACTTTTGAAGAGAGGTATATGCATATCCTATTATTAGCAATTCTTGAGGCAAAAAGTACATTAATTGGACCCACTAGTGATCCAACTGCTACGACGTAATCATGGATTTTTGTACCTTCAATGCTGGAAATGACTATTGCTTGTTGTTTTGTTGGATGTTTGAAATAATTTACGACATCTGAGTAACTATGTTTAGTGGAGTTGTTTGTAGTATTATTGTTGTATGAAGTCATTTTATTAATATTCTTGATCAGAAGTTGAGCCGGTCCTGTGGCCGGTCCAAAAAACTGGTCAAGACCCAACTGGAATTTTTGTTATCTTTTAAGTAGGTATTATTTAAAGGTTATTTTGTCGTTGTTACAAAAATAATACGAAAAGAAGTGCTACTCACTTGAGATAATATTATCAGCACTAACTAATGCACTTAAACTTGTAGTAGAGGTATAAAATATTAAATTGTGATTTGTTTTTACCATTTAAAATGACTATATTTCGGGACAGCTGATAACGTGGTATATTTATTCGCTAGCAG
Organism: Diabrotica balteata; assembly: GCA_918026665.1. Lineage (NCBI taxonomy): Eukaryota > Metazoa > Arthropoda > Insecta > Coleoptera > Chrysomelidae > Diabrotica > Diabrotica balteata. The sequence goes on from OU898281.1 coordinate 60,272,953, forward strand.
GGCCGAACTCAATAGGTAAATCTTATGGAACACATAGCCTTTAAATAATCTATTAAGTTCTTTAAATAACTGTTGTGACCTAACACAACTGATAAATTTGAATCTATATTATAAAGAGATTGTTGATGTTTAAATTTGTCACATTCAAAGATTATGTTTTACTTTAATTGTAGCGCTCACATATTGGTGGGTTACATTTTGAAAAAAGATAAGAGTATGTGAGTCTAGCATGGCCTAATTGTAATCGGTTAACTACGCTCTGTTCATGACAATTTTTGTAACAAGGTTTAAGTCCTTTAACTGTGTCTTTAATTTGTCGTAGTTTAGACGTTGATATTTGCCATTCGTTGTGCCAGACTTCCAAAATTTTTGCCTTAATACAAAGGTTTAAGTCTTCTGGACAGCACTTTAATATTATTTCTGAGTCCGCACTAGACGCATGTGTGAAGTTCTAATTTGGTTACTTTTTTCAATTGGGTGTTTAGGATATGCTAGTTGAATTGAAGTAATCGAACTCAGAGAATCAGAAAGAATCACCGCTTTGACGATATTGGTATCATAAATAAACTTAATTGCTCGATAAAGAGCGAATAATTTGGCTGTGTATATGCTACAGTGGGAACATAGTTGAAATAGATATTTACCTGAATTGATTACAAAAGCGGCAGCAACTCTATTGCTAGGTTTTGAAGCATCTGTAAATAATTTGGGGAAATATTTTTTAGAGAAGTTTGGCGTATATTTGCCAAAATAGTTTTTGTTTCTATGGGACTTGTTTCAGACTTATTATATATGCTTAAATATACATTACACTGTGGAATATTAATTGACTAAGGGATATGAGGGTCGGTGATGTTTGGATCGAAAATGTCAGGAAAATAAAAGTTTAATTTCTTGCAATTTGTTTTAATTCTCTCCATAGTATGGTTTTCTGAGTTTATTATTATAATTAAAAAGTTCATTATATTTATCTTATCTGTGAAGGTGTTACTGTAAATAGGTTTTTCTGGATTACAGTATACCGAGGATAAATGTGTTAATGTTAGGTGCATTCGCCTGGGGTAAAGTGGCTCACCAAGTTTTGCATATATGCTCTCAATACGTGTACTTCTTAATGCTCGTAGTGCGATTCTTAGACCATTATTATAAATTGTATCTAGATATTTTAAAATAGACTTTCTGGCAAAACAATAAGCGATGCATCCATAATCCAGTTTAGACCTGATTAACGATTTGTATACTGATAATATAGTATTTTAGTCAGAACTCCATTTCCTGTTTGATAATGTTTTTTAATCATTATACAGGAAAGATACTGGGCAGAAGAAGCATAGGCCGACGACGTGTATCCTGGCTAAACAATTTGAGGCAGTGGTACAATTGTAACTCTGTTGAGCTGTTTAGAGCAGCAGTGTCAAAGGTGAAGATAGCCGTGATGATAGCCAACCTTCTTAAAGGAGACGGCACTTAAAGAAGAAGAAATGTTTTTAAAATATTTATTCTCTTATGGCAGGTTAATTGTAATTGATGTTTTTGCAAAAACCATGACTCTTGTAGTAGAAAATTTATTGCTAGTAACTAAAGATCTTGTTTCCTGTTTATTGATAAAGCTTTTTCATACTATCTATATTTTTTCCTTTTGTATATACTACCAAATCGTCAGCATAAATCCGCGCTTTTAAAGGTTTTTCTGTTTTTCAAAATATCATTAATCGCAGTGAGGGAGAGTGTTGGGCTAAGAATAGGTCCTTGTGGTACTTCATTTGTTTAAGCAGTGAGTTTTCGAGCACGAATTGGAAACTCTTACCGAAAATTCCGACTCGTTAAAAAATTGTTGATAAATGATAAACAGTGTCCCCGGATATTCCACTCATACAACGTTTTTAGAACGCTGTGTTTTCTGGCAGTATTAAAGGCATTTTTAAGTCAAAAAATATCGCGGTACATTTTCTATTAGTTGAAAACGATTTTACAATATCGCTTTCGAGTTCCAGAATGTTTTCAGCCGTTGATTCTACCTAAATCCATTTTGTTTAGTAATCAGTAATCGATTTTGTTCCAATATCCACATTAATCTACTGTTAACGATTTTTTCTAAAAGTTTGCACATGGAACAAGTAATTGAGATTGGCCTGTATGATTCCACACTATATCGTGATTTTTTGTCTTTTAAAAAAGTAGGACAGAAGAATTAGTCCATATTAAAGGAAAATGCTGTTGTGTCCATATGAAATTAAATATATCATGTAAATGATATTTGGCTAAGTCCAGAAAATGTTTTAGAAATATGGTTGGGATATCATCGGGTACAGGAGAAGAATCTTTAAGGCTTGAAAAGTGCTGAATTAAGTTCTTGAAATGTAATGCGGCTATTAATTGGTACGTTAAAATTTTTCATTATTAGGAAGAGTATAGGTATCAGATGATGAATTTGAAGAATCTGCACGTGGATTTTTGTCATTTGAGAGGCTTTCGTAAAATCCGCTAGAACGTTTGCAATATCTTCATCTTTGGATACTATTTTATTTTGTACTTTTAAGTGTTTAATAAAGTCCTTTACGGAGTACCACAAATTTTTCTAATTTTTTGCCAGACTTCCTTGGAGCTGGTTGTGTTATACATTTCCGATAAAATCTTCTGCCATGAATTCCTTTTAGCTTCCATTATAGTAAGCTGCGCTTTTGCCTTCAATTTTTTAAAATTAATTCTGTTTTCCGGTGTTCTGAGCTTTTTATAATTATTAAAAGCAGATTTTCTATTTTTATGACCACATCGCATTCGCATTCTTTAGACCCCCACGGTACTGGTGCACGTCCCTGTATTTGTTTTGTTTTACCAATATATAATACAGCACCTTCTAAAATTATGTCATTCAGTGATTAAATTGTCTCGTTAATGTCATTGGTTATTTGGACCCTAGATATATGACTATCAATATGTTGAGAAAATGAATCCCAATCTGCGCTGTTAGTTTTCCACTTTGGACTAAATTCTTGATGTTTCTGCACATGGTTGAGGTTGGTAGTAACTATGGGAAAGTGATCACTTCCATATGCAACAGGAAATACTTCCAAGTCTAAACCTATGGTTAAGTTAGTATCACATAAAGAAATATCTAGAACTGATGATTCACCTGTCGACATATTAAATCTAGTTCGTAGGGTTGCCATCATTTAAAAAGTTTAGATGAAAATCTGTAATAATGTTCTCTAATATTTGGCCCTGAAATTTGAGCCCCAAATTGTATTATGGCTATTTAGGTTACTAAAATTAGGCGTGGTGTGGATATCTTGTATTGTTACGGAGGGCAAGTGAATATTACAGATGTAGAATATTCTATGTGGTTCTGAAATCTTTACCGCAATCGCTTCGAGATCTATTATGAGTGGAAAGGCTTCATGGTCTATTAAATTTTTTACCAAGATTACCACTCCTCCACTAGCGCGATTGTTGTTCGTTCTGTCTTTTCGAAAACAGTTGAATTGTTTTGGTAAGTATATATTGGAAAGGGTAAGGTTAATTTATTGTAGGCATATTATTATTGGGAAGTATTCTCATTGAATTATTTGTAACATAGGTAGGCGATGAAATAGTCCATCAATATTCCATTGTAGTATAGAGTTAAAAATTATGCATCAAGGGAGGATAATTCACTGTCTGTAATATCGTTACCTAGGTACTGTTGCAATTTGTTTTTAAGACGGGTGAAACGATGTTTCGTAGTTTTGTCGGATATGTATAGATAAAATATGGTTAACAGATTTTATTAGACCAAAAAAATCGGATAAATATTCTTTGACAATTTCTATAAGTTATGGACTGCCTTAAATATTTTCAATCAGCAGCATGAGTTGATCATAGTTTAATAAAAGTGATGAGGAATTTTTATCTATGAATAAATTAAGAGAATCAGAGGTTGGTGCTGTGCGTTTGTTTTTTTTTATTTTCTTGGTTTTTATTTTGTGAGGTATGGGTGGAAGAGTAAATAATTGGGTATTTGTATTTAGATTTTCGATGGGGGGAGAACACTGCGAATTTGGCGTAGAAGTAGGATTCGGTATAGTTGAATTTTGGGCCTGAGTGGTAGATGGAATATTGTTGATGTTTGGACGATTGTTGGAAATATGGCCAACATGTTTACAAGTATATCAAGTCAGATTGTCTTGAGATATAAAAATTATGTAGTAAGAGATGTTTTCATAATTTATTTCAATGAAATCTGGGATTGTCATATTATGTGGTCATACTCTGGTAGTGTAGCACCGAGTTTAAAAAATTTAAGCGTACTATATGGCTATGCTCTGGTAGTGTAGCACCGAGTTTTAAAAACGTTATAGGGAAACGACATTTAAGCCCATTTCTTTTTATTCTCGGATAAGTACATCATGGGGAATTGTTGGACTGACGTTAGATAACACTAGCCTTTCAGCAGTCGTTATAAGTCTTTTAGCTCGTACGATTTCTCCTTGCACTTTAATAGAACCTAATATCTTTATAATTCATCTACGCTGGATTTACTATTTAGATATATACATATTCTACTATTATATAACCCAGAAGAGAATAAAATATTTGCCTAGAGGGATTAAATAATCCTGAAGACGGGAGTTATTTATATCATTAAAAATAATTGCTTGATCTTTAGTAGGAAATTTCTGCTGTGATGCTGCCAAGGAATAAGATTTGCTCTTTGAAGAGACGTTCTGTATAGTTACATCCGACAACATACCAATTTCTTATTCTTCACAGTAAAAAAAATATAGTACCTCTCTGTACCAGCAAAAAACAACACTGGTTGTTGTTCATTATTAATAAAATTATCAATAGTTGCGATCGATAAACGATCCAAAAAACTAATAAATCCAGTTTAGAAAGCGTTTTTAAGTTTAACTAATAAAAAATATTTAAACTTACAGTTTTAATTAATGTTGGTAAACTTTAACTGTAATGCAGGCCATTCACGTTCCGACTTGTGGTACGACTAGTGGTCCAACTTCTGCAGTTGGATCTGAAATCGGACCGTGAGTGGACTAGTTGGATTAGTTGGACAACTAGTGGTACGACTAGTGGGACGACTTGAAGATCCGACTTCCGACTGGCGACGAAGTCGGAGCGTGAATGGTGAAGTTGGAAGTCGGATCACAGGTTGGATCGAAAATTTTCTCGGTCAGTTGACCTTCGGCACCTGTTACGTATGGGATTTATTTATTATTAACAAAAAATTGCAAATAACTTTCAATTGCACAAAAATTACCATTATTAAAATACACGATTCTTAATCATCGTCCACTTTTTGTTAGAACAAATCATTTTCCTTTCTCTAGATCTATTTCGGACACTCCCACACAGGTACAACTTCCAACACTTCGGATTGGTTACAGAGAATTATCAACAAACAATGAATGGAAATTAAATCATAGTTGTAGCAAAGATCCCTATTTCGCAAATAAATAATAGAAAATAACTTTCAATCATTGCACGAAAAATGATTCCTATTAAAATAAACGGCACACAGACAACAAAATAAATCCCAGCTCAGTTTAAAACAAGTTTTTATTTCTTTCTATAATAGAATAGGTTTTATACCTACACAAATCTTTAAAAACTATAATTTTTTCCTACATCTTAAAAAGTCATAAAAATCAAGAGTTGAAAAAATTAATTAGTTCAGCCCTAGACAAATAACTAGAGAAACGAAACCTAATTTTTAAACATACATATCATAACATACATATAAGAATAACAAGCACAATGCTGCCATTTTCCTTCCCCTAATTATATTTTGCGTACTGTTTATTCGATACATTTTTTGATTAAGCGATGTACACCATCTTGAAAACAAACTAGCACTGAAGTTGGACCACTAGTTGGAGAGAAAGTCGGAGCGTGAGTGGAGACGAACATCCAACTAGTAGTCCTACTAATGCAAGCCATTCACGTTCCGACTTGTGGTACGACTAGTGGTCCAACTTCTGCAGTTGGATCTGAAATCGGACCGTGAGTGGGCTAGTTGGATTAGTTGGACAACTAGTGGTACGACTAGTGGGACGACTTGAAGATCCAACTTCCGACTGGCGACGAAGTCGGAGCGTGAATGGTGAAGTTGAAAGTCGGATCACAGGTTGGATCGAAAATTTCCTCAGTCAGTTGACTTTCGGCACCTGTTACGTATGAGATTTCTATGAAATACTTTACGCAAAGATCTCTAGTTCGCGAATATTTAATAGAAAATAAACTTTCAATTGCACGAAAATTACCTTTTTGTTAGGGCAAATCATTTTCCTTTCTGTAGATCTATTTCGGACATTCCTATACAGGTAAATTTCGATACTCCGGATTGGCTACGGAAGAATTATTAACAAACAATGAAAATTAAATCATAGTTGTAGCAAAAGATCCTAGTTCGCAAAAAAAATAATAGAAAATAAACTTTCAATTGCACGAACAATTATTCCTATTAAAAATATACGACACACACACAACAAAATAAATACCAGCTCCAGTTTAAAACAAATAAAATATAAATTTTTATACCTATACAAATCTTTAAAAACTATAATTTTTTCCTACATCTTAAAAAGTCATAAAAATCAAGAGTTGAAAAAATTAATTAGTTCAGCCCTAGACAAATAACTAGAGAAACGAAACCTAATTTTTAAACATACATATCATATTATTATATTTTGCGTAGTGTTTATTCGATACATTCTTTGGTTAAGCGATGTACACCATCGTGAAAACAAACTAGAACTGAAGTTGGACCGCTAGTTGGATAGGAAGTCGGAGCGTGAGTGGAGACGAACATCCAACTAGTAGTACTACTAAGTGGTACCACAAGTCGGAACGTGAATGGCCTGTCTAAGTGGTACCACAAGTCGGAACGTGAATGGCCTGCATAATTTATAACGTTTAATTTTTATAGTTGAACCCAAAAATATGAAGAGCTAAGACAAACGTCTTGTTTTGTCAGGGCCGAACTCCCGCTTTAAAAATATTAATAGGATATTTAATTATATTCATCTACGAAATCTGTCATTAACTCTAAAGTATAGAAATGGGTTCGAAAAATATCCATACCATGTGATAATAATCAAATTATAAGCACAATATTTTTAATTTTTTAGGGCGTTACAAACATACAACGAATTTACAAAATGGCGATTTTTTACCATAACACTAGTTGCTAGTCTATTGTTGGGAACACTTCTCGTTAACATAATTGTAAGTATTTATATTATTTTAAAATTTGAGGTTAAATGTTAATATCTCAAATAAAAATTTCTGCAAAATGTAGCACTAAAGGTCTCAGAGACCACTGTGTCCATTTAAGAGTTTAACTAAAACGGAAACTCTAAAAAATCACATTCTAACTTTTGTTAAATTTTTTTACTAACTTTGAAAATTTAACTTATTATTATTTTTATTAAAGGTATTAAATACCTTCAACTAAATTATAAAACTATAAGACAATGTCCTTTTTAAACTGACTCTGTATTTTATTGGTCTCTTAATAAAAAACAATTATGTAACATATTTATGTAAAAAACAAGTCACAAGACAAGTAGACCAATCGGATTTTAGTTCCTTATCAGAGTTTTTGACTTAACTATAATGACTTTTTTATATTTCAGTCAATTCCATATTCACAAATATTTGTAAATTTTTCTGCTCGTAACTTTTTTTGTTAATGTTAAATAGTAAATTAGAGATTAATAACGATATTAAATTGATTGAACTATTTTTTTTTGTAACTATTGATTTTTATCTAACTAGTTCCCTGACTATGGTCAGAAAATTAATGATGAAATTTATATAAAAAAATTTATCGTTGCAATCGATAAAATTACGAAGCATTATATCAGGTTTGTATGTATCCAAATAAAGTACGGTCAAACCTCGATTTAACGGACTACTTGGGAGGACGAGGTATCCGTTAAGGCGAAAGTCCGTTATATAAAAATATGTTTAAAATAATAAATACAAAATACAAAAAAAAAATATATATATGTCTTCGGGCATTCGTCGTGAAGTGACGTTGCTGTTGATATCGACGCTCTTGCTGTCGGTAATCCTGTTTTGAAAAAGAAATCACGTTTGGACTTTCGATCTTTGCTGTTTGTTTATGATCAACTCTCTAAAATAACGAAAATACGTAGAATATAGTTGAACTTCGTTATCTGATCTTCTTCTTAATAATCAATTAATTATTATTCTCAATTAACGTATTTTTATCTTTAATTGTGGCTTATTCCCACTTAAATAGTAATTAATCATCATTGCTATTCTGATGCTGCTACTCTAAGTAGTTTAATTGATGTGCATCCGTACCATTCCCTCAAGTAACGCAACCATTAGATTCTTCTTCTTCCTACACTTCTCTTGTCCTGGATTTTCCCTTGTATAATCAATTGAAGTAGGTTGTATCTCTTATTACGCATAACATGCCCCAGGTATTGCAGCTTTCGTGTCTTGATGGTTTCCAATACTTCCATTCTTTTGTTGATTCTTCTTATGACTTCGTTGTTTGTCACATGCTCGGTCCATGATATCTTCAGGTTTCTTCTATACATCCACATTTCAAATGCTTTCAACTTTTTAGCAGTCGACGCGATAAGTGTCCATGCTTCCATTCCATAAAGCAAAGTCGAGAAAATATAACACCTTGCGAGCCTAACTCTCAAGTCCAATTTTACTTCTCTTGCACAATTTCTTTCTCATGCTATTAAAGTTTTTACGTGCTTTCTCTATTCGAACTTTGATTTCTTTGGAGTAATCGTTTGTGTGATTAATTATTGTGCCAAAATAGTGGTAGTTTTCAACTTGTTCTAAAGCACTACCGTTAATTGTCAGGCTTTCACCATTATTTTGGGTTTTTGTTATTTTCATAAATTTAGTTTTCTTTGTGTTTATTGATAATCCATATTCTTCTCCATACTCAACGATCTTGTTCATTAGCTTTTGGAGGTCTTGGAGGTTGTCTACTATTATAATAGTATCGTCCGCATATCTAATGTTGTTAATTGTTGTTCCATTGACCTTGATTCCTGCTGTTTCCCCCTTAAGAGCTCTTTTCATAATTTCGTGAGAGTATACATTGAATAGTAGTGGTGACAATACACACCCCTGTCGCACTCCTCTTTTAACTTCGAACTCTTCTGATATGTGTTTAGTAATGCGTACATGTGCCTGCTGTTTATAATACAGATTTGTTATAATTCGAAGGTCATTGTGTTGTAGTTGTTTTGCTTTGAGGATGTCCACTAGCTCTTTGTGGCGGACTTTGTCGAAAGCTTTGTTGTAGTCTATGAAACAGACGTACATATCTTGGTTCACATTCAAGCATCTCTGGATTAGTATGTTGAACGTAAAGAGAGGTTCACGCGCCATTACGGAATGCAAATTAAGTTTCTTCAATATCCATATCAAGTGTTTTGTAAATGCGTTTATGAATGATCTTTAAAAACAATTTAAGTGTGTGAGACATCAGGCTTATGGTACGGTGGTCGGTGCATTCTCTAGCATTTTTCTTTTTTGAGAGACAACATACAACATACTTACAGAAACAATGATTACATCAGGAAAAGAAATAGCAAAAAAGGATCTAAAAAAGAACACCTGTATATCAACAGAAACAAAGAAGCTTATGGATAAAAGAAGGAAGCTGAACAAAGGAGGCAAAAGGAAATCTATAGAATATGTAAAAATCAATAAAACAATAAGCAGAATGATAAAATAAAATAAAAGAAAAAAACAAGAAATAAAAATAGAAGAAGTAATACAGAACAACATGCTTAAGGCAGAAATTAGGTAAGTTTGAAATAAACAAAATAAAAGATGTAAATGGAATAGAAACAAACGTTAAAGATGACATCATAAATATAATCCACCATTTCTACTCAGAATTATATAAAACAAAACATGAACCACCAGAAGAAATTAAAAACCAACTTAAGGTTAAAATAAAAAATATCAACTCAGAGCTGTAGCCCGAAATAAGCAAATCCGAAATAAAGAAGGCATTGAAAGAAATGAAAAACAACAAATCGCCTGGAAAAGATGGAATAAACTGCAGAGATGCTGAAATATGGTGAAAAAGTGGTAACTAATTACTCTACATCCCTTTTTAGCAAGATATTAAAAGAAAAATGAATCCCAAACAACCGGAAGGAATTGGTAACCATTATCCTACACAAGAAAGGGGATAAAGCAGATATAAAAATGAATACCACATTCCTCTATATATGGCGTTCATAGATTTCGAAAAGGCTTTCGACAGAGTCGAACATTGGGCAGTGAAAAGTTCTTGATTAATAGCAGAATTGACCACAGATATACGGAACTAATATTCAATATATATATACAAGGTGGTCCAGAATTATGTACATTAATTTCTAGAGCTATAGTACGTCCAAAAATAAGGGTACTTCTTTATGTACACATTTTTAAAAAACTGAATAATAAGGGAGATACAAGCCTTTAAAGGGGTGAATTGAAATTCTTATTTTTTCAAATATCTTCCAAACGGTTTTGAATACGGAGTTCATATTTTGGGAGTGATTATTAAGACATTAGGATTAATTTCATGTCACCACCTACCACATCTATATTAATACAGGGTAGTTTTGGATAGTAAGTGGGGGTTATTGCGTCACATGTTTTTTAATTTTTACATATTTTAAAAAAATATTTTAAGAATTGTTTCCTTAGACTTTTTCTACGCAAAAAAAAGGTGCTCTTGTAATATTTCGATAGATATCACCGTTTTCGATTTATTTAAACTCGAGGTATACATGTATTTTATTGTAATCGTTTCATTCCTTAATATTCATCAAGTATGCTTTGGAATTGACACTTGTGTTAGTAACAACACTTACTTGTTGAACAACAACTTGTTGAAAAACACAAAAAACAAAATTTGTTTAATTTACTGTTTGTATTTTGAGAACGATTTCCGAAGTGGAAATTGAAACGTCAATAAACGTATTTTTATCTTTAATTGTGGCTTATTCCCAGTTTAATAGTAATTACTCCAATTAATACAGCAAATGAGTTAAGAGACAAAATTGAACAAGTATTTACCGATTTACAAAACGATCCAGTAACATTAAATGGATTAATGCGTTCGCTAAATAAAAGAATTAGATTATGTATTCAACAAATGGAGGACATTTTGAACAGTTGTTGTGAAATATTATTTCGCCATTAATTAAATGTTAAGTATTAATTAAGTTTTCCATTCATTTGTACTATTATTGCTAACACAAGTGTCAATTCCAAAGCATACTTGATGAATATTAAGAAATGTAACGATTACAATAAAATACATGTATACCTTCGAGTTTAAATAAATCGAAAACGGTGATATCTATCGAAATATTACAAGAGCACCTTTTTTGCGTAAAAAAAGATCTAAGGAAACAAATTCTTAAAATATTTTTTTAAAATATGTAAAAATTAAAAAACATGTGACGCAATAACCCCCACTTACTCTCCAAAACTACCTGTATTAATATAGGATGTGGTAGGTGGTGACATGAAATTAATTATCCTAATGTCTTATAATCACTCCCAAAATATGAACTCCGTATTCACAAACCGTTTGGAAGATATTTGAAAAAATAAGAATTTCAATTCCACCCCTTTAAAGGCTTGTATCTCCCTTATTATTCAGTTTTATAAAAAAGTGTACATAAAAAAGTACCCGTATTTATTGGACGTACTATGAGCTCTAGAAATTAATGTACATAATTCTGGACCACCTTGTATATATACTATATATATATATATATATATATATATATTTATATAATATATATACGGTTCCCAAACGTGGACATTTACAAAAGCAAACATGGACAAAATCATAAAAACCCAAAGAGCAATGGAAAGACAAATGTTGACATAAGACTAATGGATAAAAAGAGAAACGAGTGGATAGGAGAGAAAACAAAAGTAAGGGATGTTAGACAAGAAGTTGCAAAATTGAAATGGAGATTTGCCGGACACAATATAACACAAAAAAAAGACCGATGGAACAAAATTCTTATAAGTTGGAAACCGTGAAAATATAAACGAAGCAGAGGAAGGCCCCAAATGAGATGGGCAGATGATATCAAGAAGCACGTGGGCTCTAGGTAGATGACATTATAGCGATAGACAGAGAAGAATGGAAAAGGATTGGGGAGGCCTATGTCCAAAGATGGACCGAAGAAGGCTAATTAGATAGATAGATAGGAAGACAAATGAATGTTGAGGTCAACCATTCGTAGGTTGTGTCACCCGATTGATAAATTTTATTAAAAAGCTATAAGAGGACATTAATGTACTCACTTTTTATTATTTTAAGGATATCACTAGGCAGTTGATCTGGCCCCGGGCTTTTTTCGTTTCTGGTGTTGTTTAGTGCATACAGTATTTCTTCCTTTGTAATTTCTACACTTGTTTCTCTGTCCTCAATAGACAAGTCTTGTAGATTTCTCTTTCGTCGTCGAAGAGCTCTTCCATGTACTCTTCCCATCGTTTTAGTTTTTCGTCAGTCGTTATCATAGTATTTCATTTTTATCTAAAAGAGTTGTGTTGCGGTTTCTTTTTTGCAGCCCTGCCATTTCTTTAACCTTTTTATGTATGTTGAATAGGACGTATTTGTTCTGAAGTTCCTTTATCTCTTGACGTTTTTTCCTCATATTAAGTTTGTTTTGTCTCTCTTATCTTTTTTCTGATTTCATTGTTAATGATTTTGTAATTGTGACTGTCTTTGTTTTGTCTTGTCTTCGTTATTCCATCATGCCGAGTATCTCGTCGGTCAGCGAATTGTCTTTCTTTTGTGTCGGTTTTTCTAATATCTCTTTGCATGGAGCGAGGAGGCAGTTTTTTAGTGTTTCCCATTGTTCGTTTATCTCGTAAGTGTTAGTATCTAATTTATCAAAGTTTTCGTATATTTTCGTTGAAGGTTGATTTTTATATCATCTTCTTTCAGTTTTCTAACATCTAATTTTGGAGTTATTTGTGGTTTTCTAATATTTAAGCTTAAGCGTGACATTAGAGATTCGTGGGTTATGGTCTCATGCGACATCTGCTCCTGGATATGTTTTAACTGATTTGATGGTGTTACGATATCTCTCTTTAATCATTATATAGTCGATTTGGTTTCTTACAACTTTTTCCGGTTTATCTGCTGGTAAGTGCCATGTATATAACTGTCTCATTAGTAATTTAAGGTTATATGATGTTATCTGATGAACATAATCAATAAATGTTATTAGATCGTCGAGATGCGGTCTCACCTCTGATGACTTTATTTTGGCAGTCTTGTTTTGTCATCTTCTTCCCTAACTTCACTTTTATCCTCATTTTTTAGGTTCATAACTTCATCTGCTATTTCAATTTTCAATCATGATGTTATACCCAGACATCTACTTCTAGCCACTGTAAAACATCTTATGTATAAATAAATTATTCCAACCATTTTTTAACGTTTGCTCTTTTACCTCTTCCCATACATATGCAAAATTAAAAATTGTTGATTTTAAATTGTAAGACCTTCAGTTTTGCAATGTATGTTGCCCTCTTGTATATTCTGCATTACCTCAATCGTGCAATACAACCATTACTTTGTCTAAAATTTTCTGCGATGCATGGGTTAAATAAGCGGTGTTGCATTTTTTGGTTGGTTGCTATCTTTTTAACGTAAAATATTTTTAGAGGGGTGAGCAGGAGCGTTGTCTAAAAGCAATAAACATTTTACCTCTTCTGGCGGTATTCCCAATTTCTGCTTTTGAAATTTTCTCACTGAAGTTACAAATTCTTTAAAACATCAATTTTTAAAAATATCAGAGGTGAACCATTTCTTCTTAAAACCACTACAGGAGTCAATCTATGCTCCCCATCGGCGTTAGCACAAAGCTGTGCTGAGATCCTATCCTGTATGCGCTTTCAGGCAAAGTGCGCCATAATAAATCAGTTTCGTCAGCATTATAAATCTGAGATTCCAATAACATTTGGTTACTTATATGTTTTACTAATTTGTGCCTAAAAGTTTCCATTTATTCTTTTGGTGCACTTGAAGCTTCGCCGTAAATTTTTTTATTTATGATTTCGTGCCTTTTGCGAAAGCGCCAGAGCTATCAATCACTTGCTCTGAATGGTATGTCCGTATTGGTCGTCTGGTATTTTAAATGGTGATTTTCTAATTTATTTGCAGCAGATTTCAATTCGACTGGGGTACCCGGACCGGTACCCCACTAGAACGTTGTTGGCCGTGCCATTCTAAGATTGCTTGTTCCAGTGAAGTTTCACGAGCCAATTTCATTTGTTTTCTGAGATGGTTGTTCTCTCCTACATCATCTGTTGTTTTTCTTGTAAACCATAAAATTGTAATTTTATTTCTTTTATTTGTAATTTTTGTTATTTTCTAGTAGGTGAATAATGCATTTTCTTTGTTTTTGGGCATAATAGGGATTTAGTTCCTCTGCCCTCGCTTATGTTATAATAATAATAATACGATGATAATCTCGTGACCTTTTTGAAGTATATATTGACAAAGTGGAAGACTAAAATTCACCTTCAAATACCTGGTGAAACCAATATCGAAACTCAAGATGTCGCTATTAACCGGGGCCTTTTCCAGGGTGACTCGTTGAGTCCACTTTGGTTCTGCCTAGCGATGAACCCACTATCTCAGCTGCTGAACTCCACTGACTCAGGATTTAGCATCCAAAATAACAACACTGTTGTGGCGAAGCTCAATTATCTGTTGTATATGGATGACTTGAAGTTAATGGTTTCCACTCGAAACCACCTAGATCAGATGCTAAAAACTGTAGAAACTTTCTCAAATGATATCAGTATGCATTTTGGACTAGACAAATGCCGTATACTAAATATAGTCAGAGGAAAGGATCAGCCCGGTGGTTTCAATATGCAAGATGAAAAAAACATCGAGGCAATGGGTGAAACTGATATTTACAAATATCTCGGAGTAAAACAGGCGCGGAAAAGTGACCATAAACAGATGAAAACTGAACTAACTTCGGAGTTCGTGCGAAGAGTAACACAAGTAAATCGGACATATCTTAATAGTAAAAATTTGTTTAAGGCATTACATACGTACGTCTGTTCCGCGCTCAGGTACTCATTTGGTATTATAAAGTGGTCAAAAACGGATATATAGGGTCTTCAGCGGAAAGTAAGAACGCTTCTCACAAAGGCGCAAAAACATCATCCACGCAGTGCAGTAGAGAGAACAACATTTTCGCGGTATCAAGGAGAAAGAGGACTTATGGATATAAGTGAGCAATTAGATAAACAAATTGCTAATTTAAGAACTTATTTTCAGGTACAGGCTAAGACATCTACTTTATGCTAAATGCGCATAAACCATCTGACAAGCAAGAAAAAATGCGCACCTGGATGAGTAAACCTCTGCATGGGCGACATCTCAATGAGATCAGCCAAGAATATGTCGACAATACATCGTCGAACTATTGGTTGACATCAGGAAAGATGTTTCCCGAAACTGAGGGTTTCCTACTTGCCATTCAGGATCAGGTAATTCCAACTAAAAATTACCTAAAATATATTGTTAAAGATCCTTAAGTCCGAAATGACAATTATGCCGATATGGGCAAGCCCAAATAACCATCCAACATCTTACCGGTGGCTGCCAGGCATTTGTCGGTACGATTATAAGAACGCCATGACTCAGTAGGAAAGATTATCCACCAAAGAACTAGCTGACAAACTGGGACTTCTCCAAACCGACCATCTTCTTATTATCAATATGTCCCTGACAGAATGCTTGAAAATTACAACTACAAGCTATACTGGGACCGCACTGTGCTCACAGACCAACCAGTGGCCCATAATAGATCGGATCTCGTACTAGTGAATAAAATTACCAGACAAACAACACTTATTGATGTGGCGATACCTAACACTAACAATTTGCGTATTAAATACAACGAAAAGATCGCCAAGCTAGAGATCTGGAAATATAAATCAAGAGACAATGAAGAATGGAAAGTACCCAGACAGTACTATTGTTCTATCTACTACTGGTGTTATTCCCAAAAAACCTCCTAGCGAACATAAAACAGCTGGGTCTAAATGAACATCTTTATAAGGCCATGCAGACAGCTGTACTCCTCGCGACATCCAGATGTGTACGAAAATTTCTGGGAGATACTCAAACATACCAAGTCACCTAGGGCTCGATAACACGGACAGAGTCCCACCAAGAGCTCAATCCTATTGATACCGTAGGTATCTGGAATGAGTGAATTTTCCACTTAGAGGGAGTGTGAGCCATAAGGCTAAATCTGGGATAATAATCATATTTTTCTTTTGTTTTTTTTATTATGACCGAAACAGTTTGCTTTTTTATGCCATATTGATCACATATATGGGACAAAGATGTTCCAGACTCAAACTTTTGTACAATCTCTAGTTTTTGATTGATCGCTAGATTGATTCGATTTTCGCTTGTAATATTTAAACGTTAGGATTGCGAAAACATAAATGTATTTGCTGCCGTACACTAAATGGGTAAATTCACAGATTAACAAGTCAAACTGCGTGGTAAACACCCATATACTCGTAGAAACCTACGCGGTATTATAGCAGGGAATCCCCTAATAATATGTGATGTTTTTACTTTCTGTCTCTTGCCCAAAAATGTGTAAATTTATATCTTATGTGTGTAAAACATTATATTATGTTTATGATAAAATATTATGGTTCTCTTACAAACGCTTTATTTATTTAATTATTTTTCACCAAAAAAATATATACATATTACTACTAGAAATTTGTCCTCTTATACTAAATTTTATTGAAATTCTTTGTAAAATATAGTGGTCTGGGACTGGTTAAGCATGTATAGTATTAACAGTGTGTTTTTATTTTTTTACATTTGACGGGATTTTTTGTCCGTTATATTCGTAGTCCGTTATATCGAGGTTTCCTGTACTACATTTTATTATAAGTTAAATGTTTTATTTATTACATTATATGTATTGGATAACCCTTTTCCTTCTCTAAAAATTGTTATCTTGATTTTAATTTATTTCGTAATTTTAGTCAAAAGGAATACATCGAAACGAACATTATATTGGCTTTTTTTTAAGTGCTACTGCTGGCTTTATTATAATTGCAGATGCAGGACAGCAAATGACAACAAAAGCAAGTATCCAAATAATTATTATCAACTTATGTTTAAGATTTTTTATTAAATCTAATATATGTATATAAAAAGGACTTCCTTTTTTTATAAATGAAGGGTGTTACTAGAAAAGCAGCCAAGCGTCAAAATCTTAAAATTTGCAATACATGTTTGGTATATACTTGATACATTGTACCAAGCGCCTTTAAGCAACTATATTTAAATACACACACACACACACATTTAATCAATCCTGTCCCTAAGGAACAATGTAAAGTGAATCCACATGTTCGAAGATCAAACGGTCACACTTCGCAATTGAAATGGTATCTATCTGACCACCAGGCTTTTACTCCACTCATCCTCAGAGTGTGACTTACGTAAGGCGGCTTATGATTTAAAAGTTAATTTGGATATCTTGGTAATGGAACACCATATGTTTTTATTGACTGTGTCACTGTGGTAAGCCATTTAACTGTAGGGGTAGCCCACATATCGGCTTTTCTTCTTATTTACTTTACTGACTCTATTGTAGGTACTCTAACTTGATATCGGGATCGTGTCTCTAAGACAAATAAAAAAAGTGTGCGTTCCGAACAGAAAGCCACCAGCATGAGATAATAACTGCCTGCTCGAAAAAAGGGTGGTCGGTCACTCAGCCGCCGATATAGCAAAATAACTCACCGGTTAAGCATCCAAGTGGGGTCCAACCACCGATCCCATGTATGCGCATAATGACCATCGTGCAGGAATTTACCATAGGATCTGCATACGATCTACCTGAGAGGCCTAGGCTTGACGGCTGGTATAAAAAGGCTGACGTGCCTTTTTTACATTTTAAATTTGGTTTTATATTTGTGACGAAACAGCATTCACATGGCATTCGATGTTCGGTTGAAGACGTGGTTTGGTTTAGACAGTAAGCGGATTTTTTATTTTTTCCTAACTACTACTTTTATGCTAACTTATCTATAAAGTGTGTATTCCAAAGTGTATACTGCTCTCACACACCCCGTGTATATATTCTTTTTTGTTTTATTTTATACTACATGTAAACTACTACTATGTATGCGTGTGTTGGGGCGTGCATTCCCAGGTGTATATTGCCCTCAAACACCCCGGTGTATATTGGTCTTATATACTATCGTTTTAGTCCCGCAAGGCTGACCGAATTGCTGCAGTCATCCAAACTCATCCAACCAACTATCTCTTGATTGGCTGCAGCAGTTCTGCTTCATTTTGTTTTTGCTCACTGTATAAAAAACTTTGATTTCATCTTCTCTGTGAATATCTTAGTTTTTCATCATCCTTTTTCTTTCCTACTCAGTTAGTTGTTCAATCAACTCTCTTAGTATCCTATAGGGGTGTCTAAGTCCATTGAAAATGTCATAGGCTCTTTCATCCATTATCCTAGGGTTCTTTTTTGGCCAGAGTCTCTAAATACATACCTGTTAGTGGTACGTATTTTGGTATTTTTAATGCCTCTTTAATCATCCAATTTTGGCTATTTGAACTTTCTATCTGTTTATTTTGCATGTGTGTCCCATGCGACAGAAGCATATGTTAGTGAGGTAGTATTATGCTATTAGCTACTCTTATTTTTGTTTGAAGCGAAGTTTTCTCTTTCTGCTTCTTAGCGAAGAGAGTTGACTTCTTAAGGCTTTCGCTTTGTAGGTTTTTTGTTTTACATGCTCTGTGAAAGTGAGCTTTCTATTAAATAGCACTCCAAAATATTTTGCCTCATTTGTGTCCATTCTACAGGGATGTTGGATATAGTGATCTTCCTGTTTCGTCTACTTCTCCGGTGTCTGTACATGACACTCTGTATCTTTTCGTGGTTTAGGGCGACTTTCCACTTAATGCACCATCTTTGTAATCTATTCAGAGCTCTTTGTAGGTGGCTGGTAGCTAGGTTAGGATCTCTACTGCTAGCTGCAATGATCGTGTCCCGCCCACTACCATTTTAAAGATTTAATTCTGTGGATTACATCAGTGACCTTTAATTTTCTGTCTGATCCATTCTATTCTTTTTCGATGTCCTTTTGTTATACCTAGCACGCATTACTTCATTAACCTTTGAGTGCCTTTATGTTTCGGTATTATATCTTTCATTAGTGTTCACGTTTCTCAGCCGTATACTATGATTAGTAGTATATACTAATTTTTCTTTAGGTGGACTGCCATCTTTAATTTGAATATAACTGCATGCCTACCAAAAAATGACCACGCCACGTTCATTCTTTTGTCGATTTCTGAAGTAAGGATCCAGATTTATGTAATAATTCTCTCAGCTATACTTACTTGTCTACTTTCTTAAGTGCAGTGTTGTTTATTAGTACATCTTGGATATTCACTAGTTTGTTGTACATGGTGTTTATTTTTGTCAAGTTCATGTTTGTGGCAAATTGTAACGAATATATTTTGCCTACCACATGGGAATATTAATACAAGGGGTAGAAAATTGGGGACTGAAACTAAGGAGGTGAAGATAAGGCAAGCAAAATATCGCAACTTTTGTGCGAACGGCACTCTTGTGTAACAGGGTTCTTAGGAGAGCTGGGTCTTTGGTAAGAAATGGCAAAGGGGTTTGGATTGGTGTCAACTACAAAAAATGAAATAAAGGGGTCATTAACCTCTTGGAACAAACAAAATAAAAATAAACAGGAAGCACCCCTAGTAATTTAATATAGGGCGCCACTGTGAGGTGACTAATTATACCTAATACAACCTCTAGTTGTAACTAGGTAAATAATTATTAAACATAAAAAAACATATCTTTTTCAAGTAAAACTTAAAAAAGGGTTAGTCCAAAAAAATAAACAAAATGTTAAGAAAACAAAATTTAACATTTATTGTGTCTTACCACAAACAGTTACAAAACATAGAGAATACACGAATACTCAAAAAACACAATACAAAAATATTACCTCAATAATCGCAAAATACAAAAATACAAAAAACTTTCATGTCATCCATTTACATGCTCTAAGAGTTGGAAATAATACAAAAAACTTAGAAATGTTACCGCACAGAGGTTAACCTTTTTTTTTTTTAACAAAAAAATGAAAATCAAAAATAATAAAGCGAGCTGTCTTCCGTTACCATTAAATTTTAAAAACTGAAAGCAAATGAAATAACAGCTTAAGTCAAAATCCAAAATTTTACAATATTAAATATTACTATGTTTAAATTTTAACGACAAGCAATTATTTATTTAAAAAAATTGTTTGTCTTTAATTTAAAAATTTGATCAAAAAGTTACCTGGATTTTTCAATAACAAACTGCACTAAAAATTTGTGTAATCAGAACGCCACTGGAACCTCCGAAACCATAACTGGAACTGAGAAAAACAGAAAACCACCAAATTCGACGGATGAATTTGGGTCCATAATTGAGCCTACAACGACCGAGTAAGAATCTATTTGGATCCATACCTGCGTACAACGACCCAAGTAAGAATGACGAAATTAACGAAATTGTTCACATAACTTGAATAAAACAAACACATGACAGGAATTAAAACGCAGAAGATTCCATTTCACGACTTACAAAACATAATAAGGCGACTTCGAATATGACCATTAACAGAAAAATGCCGAGAAAGTACACATCTTTAAATAATAAACAAAAAAGCAAATAAAAGTATCGAAAACACTTTTGGGGTATTTTAGCATTGAAAGAAACAACTAACAAACATGGAAAAAATTCTCGTTAGTTTAACATATATTGAGGGTATTTCAATATATTACATATACGAGGGAATTTCAATATACACCAAAGAATCAATGAAATTGCAAATGCTACAAAATTCATTACTAGCTGCATTTAGGTCGCTTATAAGTTCTTGTATTTCTGAAGCATTATTAACAAACAGAACGATGTCGTTTGCAAATCTGAGATGGCTGAGATTTTTCTCCATCAATACATAGGTATTTGATGTTGCCAGTTCATTTTGCCAAATGCATTTTCTGGAGTTACAGTGAAGAACTTTGGTGCTAATTACGGTACAATAACCCCAATTGTCAGCGGTATTGCAGTTCAATACTCCAGCCGACCAGCAGTTTCGACACATATTGCAGACAGGTCGTCATCAATTAATTTTATATACATACTGTAAATTTTTATTTTAAAGTCAGTTGTAATTAAAATAAATAAAGTGCTGTTACTCTGTTAGTTATACCTTTAAAAGGGCCTTTTAAAAAGTAACTTCGGGAAAGACAACACTTAAGTGGCGCATTCAGTGGATTAGTGGGAGAGTATCTAGAAGATTCTCGTCGTTTTAAGCGTTTACTCGCTAACGAACCAAAATCCAGGGAAATCTGCAGCTGTTTCACCCACGGATTCCAGGCAAATTGGCACAGAAACATATTTATAAAAAAGCTGAAAAGAAACTTTTACCAAAAAAGAATTCATCCAAGCATTATCCTCTACCTATAAGCAAATTTCATCTTACTTCTAATTCTAATATCATTGCACAAGTATCATCCTTTAGAATAAAAGATTCTCTTATTCGAAAGTTAATGGTACTTCCATGCTTCTAAACCATTTCTGGGATCATACAAATCACGAAAATTTTCAACATCACATGCTCATCCGACTAATTATGAAGAAAATTAAAGGAAGAGTCAGAAAAATTATTTCTGTATACGGCTGTAAGACTGGCCGTCATAAAATCAATTCTTGTCCCAAATTATTGCTAAACCAACCTAACGAAAACTCAATAACCAGAGATTAAGTCAATCTTCGTACAAGCTCCAACGAAAACCCTGCATCACTTACATGAAAAGAGTCTGTACTTATATATATTTCAAATCATGTTAAATTACATACAGAAAACGAGTTAAACACCACTAACACAAAAGTTGTTCCAACAACAAGTTTTAACACAAATTTTTGGCAGGCATAAGAGATCACTAGGGTCAACAATTCGATCCATGGACCACCAAATCTCGCTCTTGCTATCCAATATATTCAGGAAGAAAATAACATTAGATATCTTTAAAAAACTCATAATGATTCCTTATCATATAATAAATCATCTACGACTTCACAAACACAAAGACCAATTTAACTCATACATCGGCTTCTTACACGACGCCGCCCGAGGTGCCAAGCCCCACTCCAAAAATCACTCCGTATGCACAAAATTTTAGGCAGAATCAACCCAATTTTCATAAACCAGTGCCATCTTAATCATATAAGCCAACAACTATGAGCATATCTATATGCCAAACCGGCTTTAATAGACCCCAACAGCCAGCCCCCGATTCAATGTATAAGAACTTTTTAATATGAAATAACAAGAAGAAAATAATTACGATGAAGGTATAGACAATGACGCATACCCAGCTTACCCTTATTATGAACACGGAAGCCAAGAGTATGAGGAAGATGTAAAGTTTCAAACGTCTTCAGAAGAACAAGAAGAAACGTAGTAGAACTGCAATCCTATGCTGACAAAAGAGAGCTTCTTACATTAAAATTCAAAACCCTCCTCTAAAACTTCTTATTGATACAGGAGTCACTTAATTTTCCTTAATCCTGTATAGCCGATAAATTCTACAAAAATAATATTAATATATGAACCAATTTATCATTACATCAATTTTTCAGAATCATTCACAAAATTATTGTGTAGAAATTCAAAGTATTATCGAATTTAACTCGGACATTACATTAAAATATTATCTTTTATAACATTTCAGAAGACATTCGACGGTCTTATCGTCCTCGATAATCATAAACTTCTAAAAGCAAATCGTCGATTTTACCCAAGCTACTCTTACTACAGAGCATTCCATTCTTCCTATTAATTACCATGTCACAAACAAAGCCCAATTCTATACAGTCCAGCTAGAGATCCCAACAATTACCCAATCAGATTGCCAGTAAAGGAAGACGAAAGAAACCTAAAAGAATTCTCACTCTTG